>OZ030016.1:24400210-24632710 GCA_964023405.1 Apodemus agrarius | reverse complement strand
AATAAAACCTATTTAAATTCACAAGTGAAGAATAACTGAAAACCATATTTCTATAAAGCAGACTAATGACAAAAATGATAACAAGAGAAGGCTTTTCCCTTAAAATAAATAACATGCGAGAAGTCTTGGCCTCGCGGCATATGCTGTTCATCTCAGCACTTGGAGAACTGAGACAGGAGGATGGCAAGCTTCAGGTCAGGTGGAGCTTCACAGTGAAAATATAAGTATAAATTTTATGCTACTATTCAACACTGTCCTGTATTATTTATTAGCATACACAGTGAATAGAAAAGATGAATTAAATGATGATTTCAAATACATAATTAAAGCTTCTTTATGTGAAAGCAGCTAAAATGGCAATAGGAAAATATTTTCAAGATCTTTTAAAGCAGTCACTAAAACGCATAAGGAGTTCTACCAGTTAACAAGATACAGGTTGCCGGGCCTGGTGGCGCACGCCTGTAATCCCAGCACTTGGGAGGCAGAGGCAGGCGGATTTCTGAGTTCGAGACCAGCCTGGTCTACAAAGTGAGTTCCAGGACAGCCAGGACTACACAGAGAAACCCTGTCTCAAAAAAACAACAACAACAAAAAAACAACAACAAACAAAAAACAAACAAACAAACAAAAAACAAGATACAGGTTACAAGTAGAAATTCATTGTTTTCTTGGTACATTACATATTAGAATGAAAAAGATAACACAGTATTACATAAGTGAAATTTATGGAGCTGGGTATGATGAGATATCCTTATATCCCAGTACTTGCCAGGAAGAATCAGAAGTTCATCAGCCTGATTCACATGAGATCCTGTCACAATCAACAAGAATTACAATGAAACTAAACAAGATTTTAAAATATAAGTATTTTAAATATGTATTCATCTATCAAGTAAAATATTCATATTAATTGAAGCAGAAATCAAAGAAGTATATAAATATACTGAGGACTCAACACCATTAAACAGAAATTTATTTTCCACTAAAGTCTCAGAATAATTCTCAAATATTTATGTGCTCTTTCTCATGTGCCTTAGATTAGTAAATCCATTATAAATCAATGTCAAAACATTAGAGCAGTTAACCTTAAGGGATTTTACGCTGTCCTGTATTTCTTATTAGGATATACAGTGATGATAAAAGATGAATTAAAGACAATTTCAAGTGAAATCATCACACAAAATCATCATGCCCATCCCTGTGTTCCACATGGAAGGAAGAGAAAAATAAAATGAAGTTCACCAAAAGACCTTCAAGAATGCTGTACACAGAACTAGAAAACTCATGCAATAATGTAAGTGGAGGTAGCTGTATTCCTTAAAAGTTGCTACAATAATTGAATGCATCTTTACAAGAGTTATCATCTTCAATGTTTAAATCACATGAGTTAGGTTAAAACATTCCAGGTAGCTGCATAAGAGCTAGGCACCTCTAAACTATTACCAAAAGTTGAAACAAGAGAGAGAGAGAGAGAGAGAGAGAGAGAGAGAGAGAGAGAGAGAGAGAGAGAGAGAGAGAGAGAGAAACAACTTAATTTTTTAAAAAAATCTCCAACTAAAACATAAAGGTTGACTGACTGTGTTCTCTCTCTCTCTCTCTCTCTCTCTCTCTCTCTCTCTCACACACACACACACACACACACACACACACATATATACATATACATATACTTTGAGCTAAGACACACAATGTAAATAAAAGGATTAAAAGGATTAAAAACACTCGGTAAAGTGAATTCAAGTTTAAAAAATTGAATTTCTATTCTTATTTGTAATAATTTACACAAAACCCAAATTATTGAGAAGACTTAATCCAAATAAAGGGAGAAATGCCTGTGTGAAACATAAGCATTGTAAGTATATATGTTCCAAAGTTCCAAACACTGGAGCTCCTAATTTCATAAAATAAGTCCCCAGTAGAATGAAAACTTAGTAGATCATGATACAACAATAGACCTTTGAGATAAATTAAATTAAACCAGATCAAATAGAATGTTCAATTAAGCAGATATAAGATGAATGTACCTACCAACAAGTCAAGAAACCTTATCAAAACTAGAGCACATTGGTTTATGGGATATTGCACAGTTGGTAAAAAGCTTGACTCATAAGCAAGGAGGCTTGAGTTGGGTCCTGAGAAATAGAAAGATGCTGAGCATTATGACAGACAGTTTTAAACCAAATGCTGGAGAATTGGAGACAAGCTAATCCTTAGCCTTGATGACCAGCAAGTTGAGCCTTGGTTACCTAACACAGATCAGTGAGAGAACCTGTCAAAATAAAACAGGGTTAGGCAGCTAAAGTATTTAAACTGAGATTGTACTCTACTTTCTGTTTATATATATATACCCTGTCCCTCACATGTGCAATACACAGTCATAAAGAGATGCATACAAAATAAAAAATATATTTAATAGAGCACAATCTGGTCCAACATATAAGTCTTAATAAAACAGGATCAAAATAATTTCTTGCATTTCATCAACTTAAAGTGCCATTCAAATTGAAATAAATAGCAAGGAAACAGAATGTGTACAAGCCATGTACAATTAAAGACCTCTGTGTCACTGCAGAAACAAAGAAAATTATTTTAAAGGTAGAACCAAATGAAAACACATCTTACCTAACATTCAGAATATCCTAGTGCCACTACACAAGAGGAAAGTTTTCAGCATTCAGGGCTTGCTTTAAAAAAATGTCTGAATTCTTTCAAAGGAATTGTTTCGTAATGGTATACTTCATAGAATAAAAGGAAAATTCCAAACACTAAGTGAATAGGCTCCAAGAAATGCTAGCTATGGAAAAATAACTAAATGGAGTCTGAACATGGAATACCTAAAAGTAATCACAAATTCAGTGCTATGGAAACATAAACAAGATTAACAACCTTATAGCAAATCTGTCAGGAGGAAGAGAAAATGCTGAATTAGTAAAATTAGAGTCTGAAAGAGGAAGCCACTACAGGTCCAATAAAAGGCAGAGAATCAGTGTTGGAATAATTAAAAATGTATTGTTATAAATTAGAAAATATGGATTGAATTCATGAATTAAAGAACTTTATGTCCTACCTAACCTAAGTCAAGATGATGTCATTAATTTACATGCATAATAATCAGCAAGAACTGAAGCATTATTAAGAGGAGCTTTGCTGTAAAGAAGAGCCAGATCTAAGGATTCATCTTAAACATTAAAGAAACACTACTACTGAAGTTTGTTTGGATTTTTATTGTTTTGACCTTTAATAGTTGTAAATTTCTGAATATTTTTAAATTTATTTATTTACATACCAGTGATTGCCCCTCATCAGTCCCACCTAGCACAGTTCCTCAAACCACTCCCCATCCCTGCTGCCTCTGAGAGGGTGCTCCCCTTCCCTGGGGTCTCCCCTTCCTTGGGGACTCACATCTTTCCAGGATTAAGCTCAACTTCTCTTAAGAGGACAGACCATGAGGTCCTCTGCTATGTATGTGCCAGTAGCCTCAGACCTGCAAGGGTTTGCTCCTGGTTGCTGGTTTTGTCTCTGTGAGCTTCCTGAGCTCTGGCTTAGTTGAGACTGCTGGCCTTCCTACAGGGTCCCTCTCCCCTTCAGTTTCTTCAATCTTTCCTTTAGTTCACCCATAGGAGTTCGTGACTTCACTCCAACGGTTTGGTGTAAGTATCTACATCTGTCTCAGTCAGCTGCTGGTAGGGCCTATTAGAAGACAGCCACGCTAGGCTCCCATCTATAAGCAAATCATAACATCAGTAATAGTGTCAGGCCTCAGTGGCCCTTCATGAGATGGATCCCAAGTTGCGATGGTCATTGGATTGTCTTTTCTTCAGTCACTTCTAGATTTTTCTCCCTGTAGTTCTTTAAGGTAGGAATAATTCTGGGTCAGAAATTCTGACTATGGGTTGGTGACTGTCCCTCCTTTTGAGACCCTGTCCATCTACTGTAGCTGGACTCTGAGTTCCCTTTCTGGAGTGTTGAGCATTTGTCTAAGGTTACCCCCAGTGAGTTCCTAGAGTATCTCACCTCCCAGGTCTCTGGTACTGTCTAGATGCTACACCCCTCCCACCCCCTCGGCTTCTTATTTCCATTTATACTCTTTGTCCTCTGTGGCTTCTCTCCTCTTCCTCAACCCCATATCCCATCCTGTTCCTCTTTTTCCCTCCCCTTCATTCCCCCACCCAGGTCCTTTTGTCCCTCTACATTCCGTGACTGTTTCCTTTCCCTTTCTAAGTGGGATTGAAGCATCTTCACTTGGGCCTTTCTGCTTGTTACAGGTCTTATGGTCTATGGGTTGTATCTTAGATATTCTATAATTCCAAGCAGTTATACACTTATCAGTGATTACATACCACCAGCAATGGAGGAGTGTTCTCTTTTTTCCATGTCGTCACCAGCAACTGAAACTTAGGAACTTCATAAAATCATCAGCAACTACTATAAAAGCCTATACTCTACAAAATTGGAAAATCTAGATGAAATGGATGGCTTTCTAGACAGATACCATAACCAAGGTTAAATAAAGAATGCGTAAATTACCTAAACAGTCTCATAAGTCCTACAGAAATAGTCAGTTACTAAAAATCTCCTAACAAAGAAGCTAGAAACTTACAAGGGAATCTGTATCTGTTGAGACATGTTTTATATCTGATTATATGATTAGATTTAGAGAAGGTTCCATGAGGTTCTGAGAAGGCATTTTCTATTCTCTTAGGGTTAAACTTCTGTAAATCTGTTTGATTCATAACTTCTGTTAGTTGATTAGTTTCTATTTCAATGATCTGTCCATTGGTGAGAATGGGGTGTTGATGTCTCCCACTATTACTGTGTGAGGTTCAATGTGTGTTGGCTTTATTAAAGTTTCATTTATTAATGTGGGTACTCTTGGGTTGGGACATAGATGTTAAGAATTGAGACTTCCTCTTGGTGGATGTTTTTTTTTTCTTTGTTGAATATGAGGTCTCCTTCCTCATCTTGTTTGATAACTTTTGGTTGAAAATCTAATTTATTGGATATGAGAATGCCAAGTCCAACTTGTTTCTTGGGACCATTTTCTTGCAAAACTTTTTTCTAGCCTTGTACCCTGAGACAGTGTCAGTCTTTGTCACTGAGTGTGTTTCTTGAATGCAGCAAAATTCTGGATCCTGTTTATGTATCCAGTCTGTTAGCCTGTGTCTTTTTATTGAGGAATCGATCCATCAATTTTGAGAGTTATTAAAAACAGATGATAAGTGGATATTAATGAGCCCAGAAGCCCTAAATACTCAAGACACAAATAGCAAATCAAATGATTCCCAAGAAGAAGAAAGGAGAGGACCCTGGGCCTGTAAAGATTGCATCCAGTTTAGTAAAGAAACCAAGGGGGGAGGGGGAATGATTGGGGAATAGTTGGGGGGGGGAGAGGAACTATGGGAAGTATGGTGGGTGGGAACTGGGAAAGGGGAAAGCCTTTGGAATGTAAACATAGAATATAGAAAATAAAAAAAAAAAAAGAAAATCATTGCAAGAAAAGAAAAAAGAAAACGGATGATAGTTAGTTCCTGTTTTTTTGTTTACACTTTTTACACTTTGTACTTTCTTTGACTGATGTGTGAATATTTTCTATGGTATCTTCTAAGCTTGAGATTCTCTCTTCTATCTCTTGTATTCTGTTGGTGATGCTTGTATCTGTAGCTCCTTATCTTGTTCCTAAATTGTCCATCTCCATGGTTGCCTCCCTTTATATTTTTAATTGTTTCTATTTCTATATCTAGTTCTTGGACCATTTTGTTCAATTTTTACACCTGCTGAATTATATTTGCCTGTATTTTTAAAGGGATTTGTGTCTTCTTTAAGGATTTGTACCTGTTTGCCTGTTTTTTCCTGTATTTGTTTATATCCTCTTTTAAGGCCTCTATCATCTCCCTGAGATAGAATTTTAGGCCATTATCTTGCTTTACTGGCCTATTAGGGTATTCATGACTTGCTGTGGTGGGAAACTGTTTTCTGGTGGTACCAAATTGCATTTGGTTCTGTTGCTTATGATCTTTTGCTAGCCTCTGGCATCTAGTTACCTCTGTTGTTAAGTGGCCTGTCTGCTTCTGAAAGCAGCTAGCCTCCTTCGAGGCAGGTAGAGCTCTGTGTCCTGGATTTGAGAAAGTCTCCTTGGAGAAAGGCAGTCTGTCTCAGATTAAGGTATGTCTCTTGTGTTTCTAGTTATAGTAGGCATCCTGTATCCCTGATTACTTAGGACCTCCTGGGAAGCAAGCAGGCTGTGTCACTGGTTACTGCAGGCCTCCTGTGCCTGTGATTACTGTGGATCTCAAGGGAGGCAGACAGGCTGTTTCCCTGGATACTGAGGACCTTCTGGGACGCAGACAGGCTGTAGCTTATGGAAGGATAATGGGCTACTGATCTGCCCCAAGTGGAGAAATAGACCAGAAGGAATGTGAAGCTCAGCAGAAAGGGTGGGTCCTGTGTCCGCTGGACTCTGTGTCTTTGGTTACTGTGGACCTCCTGGGTGGTGGCAATCAGGCTGTAGCATGTAGGTGGGTATCAGGCCTCTGATCTGGCCTACATGGGGAAACAGATCTGAATGAAAGTGGGGCCTGGTGTCCGGGGCAGTGTTCTGTGACAGCTGGACTCTGCGGGTATCCCTGCTGACACAGGTACTTGGGCAAGATTCTCATCTGTGTCGTTGGTTACTGTGGACATCCTGGGAGTCAAGCAGGCTGTAGCTTGAGGGCAGGTATCAGGCCATTGAACTCAATATTAAAGTTCTTAAAATTGTTAGGTACCATTGAGAGAGAATGTAAAGTAGGAAATTAATTCTATAAAGAGAGCTATTGTGAAAGACAAACCAAGTACAGACAAAACAACAACAACAAAATAATGCAGTCAAACTTTCAAATAAAATTTGGTGACATAAATTTAGGAACATGTTAATTCTATGTAGTTGGTTTCATTTCAAAAATACAAAGATGGATCAATAATATGCAAAATAGAAAGTATAATAGAGGACATGAACAGAATTGAGAACAAAAATTACAAAATCTACACAGAAGAGGCCTTTGACAAATTTTAATGAAACAATAACAACAAAAATCACTGAATAGGAATAAAAATCAAGTTCATTAGCATAAATACTACAAACAACAAACCTACTGGCACCGTTGTACTAAATGGAGAAATCACTATTTCCTCTAGAGTTTGTGGCAAAACAAAGATGCCAAACCACTAACAACCATAATGCAAAAGAATATTTGCCACCTATGCTAGAATAATAAGTCAAGATATAGATATTAAAGTGAGACAAATAGGAAATGAAGGAGTCAATTCATCCCATTTTATATATGACATGGTATAATACTGGAAAGACCTTGTTGCCCCAACAGGAAAACTCTTAGAAATCATAAGTAGCACAGTAATAGGGCACAAAAGCAGCTGGAAAAAACAAGAAGAGAGACCATTCTATATGCTAATGCTGTTATCTCTGAGGAAGAAATTAGAAACATCCATTCATAACAGATTTTAAGACAAATTATTAGTCATACAATGCAACATGATGTGAAAAACTTTTACAAAGAAATATTAAGAAATTGTAGAAATACATTTAGGAAGACAGTAGAAACAGAAACATCTATGTTCAAATCAATATTGAGAAAGGTTATATTTTCAGTAATAAAAGTTTAAGATTGAATTCTGTTCACATTTAAATTCTAATGGTATTTTCAGAGAGAATTAAATTTATATATTAAACACTTGAAGCACATAGAGAATTAAAAACATTGGAAAAGAACTTAGATCAGGTTACTCAACATATAGGTTGCATTAAAACAAGACATCCATGTAACAATTAAAAAATTAGCACACGCAAAACTATTAAATAGGTCAGTATAATAAAATAAGAAATAAACCTATGCAGCTATAACTATATGTGTTTTTGACAATGTTATAAAAGAATGGATTAAGAAAAAGAAAGCTTTTTCAGAAATGGTGGTAGCAAACTTGGGTTTCCATATAAAGAAAAATGTAACTCTATCTTTCACTTTGGCCCACACACTCACATATACACACCTACACACATACACACACACAGAAAAGAAACATCATTTAAAATTGCATGCAAAAAAACTAATGTAAAATATTTACCTTGGAAACTTCTAGACAAAAAGGGAAATAAAATACTTCAAGGTTTAGATATATGGAAGAAGTTTTGAAAATGAAATTAATACTATGAACATTTCTTGAGACTAAAAAAATAAGACTGTATGCTAAGGCAGATTTATGAATGGTGAAAAATGCTAAATACACATTATATTGGATATTGATATCTGCAAAACTAAGGACCAAGGAAAACACAAATCAAACCATCAAAAATATGGTAAGAAACCAACTACTAAAGGATAATAAATGTTTAAACATGGTCAAAATATTTAGCTTTGGGGAAAAACAAATTATGTGTGAATTGATATTTTGTTTCAACTTAGCAAAATGTCTAACATTAAGAAAACAAACAAGAAAAAATGGATAAAAACCATCCCACTTTGACCCTGAATTTTTCCCCAACATCTTTGGTCAGCAGAGAACTCCTACAACTGATTAACAAGTTCAACAAAGTGGCTGGTTATAAAATCAACTCAAGCAAATCAGTAGCCTTCCTTTACTCAATGGATACGCAAGCTGAGAAAGAAATTAGGGAAATGACACCCTTCACAATAGCCACAAACAATATAAAGTATCTTGGTGTGACTCTAAGCAAATAAGTGAAAGATTTATATGACAAAAACTTCAGGTCTCTGACGAAGAAAATGGAAGAAGACCTCAGAAAATGGAAAAAGCTTCCATGCTCGTTGGTTGGCAGGATTAATATAGTTAAAATGGCAATCTTGCCAAAAGCAATATACAGATTCAATACAATCCCCATCAAAATCCCACCTCAGTTCTTCATAGAGTTAGAAAGAGCAATTCTCAAATTCATTTGGAATAACAAAAAACCCAGGATAGCTAAAGCTATCATAACTGTAAAAGAACTTCTGGGGAATCAGTATTGCCTTGACCTCAGGCAATACTACAGAGCAGTAGTGTTAAAAACTGCATGGTTTAATTCTATAAAATTTAGGTTAGATACAAAAATATACCATGGTCCATATGCTGAATGATATTGTTATGGTTTCATAGAATTACCAGTACTATAATTTTAAAATATGACAGTTACTTATTTAAAGTGAATTTTGCTTTTAGGAGATGTATTCTGAAATATTAAGAAATAAATATATTCAGATGTCTCTGACTTATCAGATTGCTCTAACTATAAAGAATGAAACACATGTGAAAATGTATAAGTAGTTTGCCTGTTTGAAGGCTATTATATTATTAAAAATGTGAACATCTGTATGGGTTCTATGATTTAAATTTAAATGGAGATTTTCAAAAAGCATGATGAGTTTTGGTTTTGTCCATTATATAGTTTCTAAAATGTATTTGTCCCCAATTTATTTTTGTTTTGTAAAAGCCTTGTTAATTATCTCATTTTAAGGTGAGAATGCTAGACTTAACTATCATGTTCAGCATTTACATATTGATGTATTCTTATAGTGAAAATTAATACATAGTTTGTTTCTGTTTTCGTGGGGTTTTTTTTTTTGTATTTTTTAATAAAAAACGCAGCATATGAAGACAAAAAAAAACTGCATGGTATTGGTATAGTGACAGGGAAGTGGATCAATGGAAAAGGATTGAAGACCCAGAATTGAACCCACACATCTATGGCCAATTGATCTTCGACAAAGGAGCTGAAAACGTCCAGTGGAAAAAAGATAGCCTTTTCAACAAATGGTGCTGGCTCAACTGGAGGCCAACATGCAGAAGAATGAGAATTGATCCACTCGTATCTCCTTGCACTAAGCTCAACTCCAAGTGGATCAAGGACCTCCACATAAAACTAGACACACTAAAACTAATAGAAAAGAAACTGGGTAAGACCCTTGAGGACATTGGCTCAGGGGGAAAGTTCCTGAACAGAACACCAATTGCTTATGCTCTAAGATCAAGAATAGACAAATGGGACCTCATAAAATTACAAAGATTCTGTAAGGCAAAAGATACTGTCAAAAGGACAAATCTGCAACCAACAAATTGGGAAAAGATCTTCACCAACCCCACATCTGACAAAAGGCTAATATCCAATGTATACAAAGAACTCAAGAAGTTAGACCCCAGAAACTCAAATAACTGTATCCAAAAGTGGGGTACAGAGCTAAACAAAAACTTTGCACCTGAAGAAATTTGGATGGCTGAGAAACACCTTTAAAAATGTTCAACATCATTAGTCATTAGAGAAATGCAAATCAAAACAACCCTGAGATTTCACCTCACACCAGTCAGAATAGCTAAGATTAAAAACTCAGAAGACATCAGATGTTGGCGAGGATGTGGAGAAAGAGGAACACTCCTCCACTGCTGGTGGGACTTCAAGCTGGTACAACCACTCTGGAAATCAGTCTGGTGGTTTCTCAGAAAACTGGACATGATACTTCCGGAGGACCCAGCCATACCCCTCCTGGGTGTATACCCAGAAGATTCCCCAGCATGCAATAAGGATACATCCTCCAGTATGTTCATAGCAGCCTTATTTATAATAGTCAGAAACTGGAAAGAACCCAGATGACCCTCAACAGAATAATGGATACAAAACATGTGGTATATATACACAATGGGGTACTATTCAGCCATTAGAAATAATGAATTCATAAAATTCTTAGAGAAATGGATGGAGCTGGAGAACATCATACTAAGTGAGGTGACCCAGTCTCAAAAGAATACTCATGGTATGCACTCACTGATAAGTGGATATTACCCTAGAATCTTAGAACACCAAAGACACAATCCACATACTAGATGATGTCCAACAAGAAGGAAGGAGTAGACCCTGGTTCTGGAAAGTCTCAAAGGATCAGAGTAGGAGAATACCAGAACAGGGTAGTGGGAAGAGGTGGATGGGGGAACATGGGGAGGGAAAAGGGCATGTGGGACCTTTGGGGGGGCAGGGAACCAGAAAAAGGGAAATGTAAATATAGTATATATCCAATAAAAATTATTAAAAAAAAAAGAAAATGGAAACCCCATTATGCTCTTGGATTAGTAGAATTAACAATAATCATCCTACCAAAGAAACTCCAATAGTGAATGCAATGAAAATCAAAATCCATGTGGCATTTTTCACAAAAATATAAAAGTCCTAAAATACACGTGGAAGCACAAATCCAAAGTAGCCAAAGCAATCCTGTACAAGGGACAATGTGGGAAGGATTGACATCCCAAACACTATCCTCTATTGCAGTTTTAGTATTAAAGATAGCAGAGTAATGGCACAAAATAGATGTGTATATCAATAAAGCAGAAAACTCATGTAAAAAAGAAAAAAAACCACAAAGTCTTGAATAACTCCTCAGACTAATAAAATAGTTTTTGGTATAGAGGTCTGTCTGTGTTTCCATTCTATTTTTAGGTATTTTATCATTTATTGAAGTCATAAAAATGGTTATGATCATAAAAATATATACATGACAATGGGAATTACAAATTATAGATATATTTCTATTGGATATTTTATTTACATTTAAAATCTTACCCCTTTCCTTGGAAGCCCCTTTGCAAACCCCCTATCCTTCCTCCCTCTCCCTGCTTCTCTGAGGGTGTTCCCCCACCACCCACTCCCATCTCCCTGCCCTACCATTCCCCTACTCTGAGGCATTGAACTTTCATAGGACCTAGGACCTCTTCTCCCACTGATGCCCAACAAGGCCATCCTCTGCTACATATATGGCTGAAGCCATGGCTCCCTCCATGTGTACTCCTTGGTTGGTGATTTAGACCCTGGGAGCTATGGTTGGTCGATATAATTTTTCCTATGAGGTTTCCATCCATGAACTCATTTTTTAATTTTTTTTTACTTATTCATTTTTACATCCCTCTCACTGCTTCCCTCCTGGTCACCCCCACCTCCACCAATCCTACTCCCATACCTCTCCCTGTGTACATGGAGCCAGTGCTACCACCACTTCACTGACACTCTCTCTATCCTGGGACTTCTATTCTCTGTGAAGCTAGGTGCTTCCTCTTCCATTGAGGCCGTTCAAGCAGCCCAGATAGAAAAAATCCCATGGACATGCATAGCCCCCATTCTACTTGTTAAGGATCCACATGAATACCAAGCTGCATAACTGCTGCATATGTGTAGGGAGACCTAGGATCAGTCCATTTATTCTCTTTGGTTGGTGGTACAGACTATGAGAGTCCCAAAGATCCAGGTTAGTTGACTCTGTTGGTCTTCCTGTGAAATTCCTATCCTTTCTGACTCAAGCTTCCTCAAGCTTCATTCACTGTTTGGCTGTGGGTGTCTGGATCTGAGTCAGCTGCTGAGTGGAGCCTCTCAAAGGACTTGAAATATAAAATAATTCATAACCTAACCATTAACTCTCAATAACACAATTAACACAATTGTTCTGTAGTACTGCTTGAGGTCAGGGATATTGATTCCCCCAGAAGTCCTTTTATTGTTGAGAATAGTTTTAGCTATCCTGGGTTTTTGTTATTCCAGATGAATTTGAGAATTGCTCTTTCTAGATCTATGAAGAATTGATTTGGGATTTTGATGGGGATTGCATTGAATCTGTAGATTGCTTTTGGCAAGATGGCCATTTTTACTATATTGATCCTCCCAATCTAAGAGCATGAAATATTTTTCCATTTCCTGAGGTATTCTTCGATTTCTTTCTTCAAGGACTTGAACTTCCTGTCATACAGATCTTTCACTTGTTTGGTAAGATTCATGCCAAGATACTTTATATTGTTTGTGGCTATTGTGAAGGGTGTTATTTCCCTAACTTCTTTCTCAGCCTGCTTGTCCTTTGAGTATAGGAAGGCTACTGATTTGCTTGAGTTGATTTTATCACCAGCCACTTTGCTGAAGTTGTTTATCAGCTGTAGGAGTTCTCTGGTGGAGTTTTTTGAGTCGCTTAAGTATACTATCATGTCATCTGCAAATAGTGATAATTTGACTTCTTCCTTTCCAATTTGTATCCCTTTGACTTCCTTATGTTGTCTAATTGCTCTCAGTAGAACTTCAAGTACTATATTGAAAAGATATGGAGAGAGAGGGCAGCCTTGTCTAGTCCCTGATTTTAGTGGGATTGCTTCAAGTTTCTCTCCATTTATTTTGATGTTGGCTACTGGTTTGCTGTAGATTGCTTTTACTATATTTAGGTATGGGCCTTGAATTCCTGATCTTTCCAGTACTTTTAGCATGAAAAGATGCTGAATTTTGTCAAATGCTTTTTCAGCATCTAATGAGATGACCATGTGGTTTTTTTCTTTTAGTTTGTTTACGTAGTGGATTACATTGATGGATTTCCACATATTGAACCATCCCTGCATGCCTGGGATGAAGCCTACTTGATCACGGTGAATGATTGTTTGTGTTAAAAACTGCATGTTATTGGTACAGCAACAGGCAAGTAGATCAGTGGAATAGAATTGAAGACGCAGAAATGAACCCACAGACTTATGGTCACTTGATCTTTGATAAAGGAGCTACAACCATCCAGTGGAAAAAAGAGCCTTTTCAACAAATGGTGCTGGTTCAACTGGAGGTCAACCTGCAGAAGAATGAGAATTGATCCACTCTTATCTCCTTGTACTAAGATCAACTCCAAGTGGATCAAGGACCTCCACATAAAACCTGACACACTGAAACTAATAGAAAAGAAACTGGGGAAGACCCTGGAGGACATGGACACAGGGAGAAAGTTTCTGAACAGAACACCAATAGCTTATGCTCTAAGATCAAGAATTGACAAATGGGACCTCATAAAATTACAAAGTTTCTGTAAGGCAAAGGATATGGTCAGAAGGATAAAACAGCCATCAACAAATTGGGAAAAGATTTCACTTACATCTGACAGGGGGCTAATATCCAATATATACAAAAAACTCAAGATGTTAGACCCCAAAGGACCAAATAACCCTATCAAAAAATGGGGTACAGAGCTAAACAAAGGATTGTCACCAGAAGAAATTCAGATGGCTGAGAAACACCTTAAGAGATGTTCAACATCATTAGTCATCAGGGAAATGCAAATCAAAACAACCCTGAGATTCTACCTCACACCAGTCAGAATGGCTAAGATTAAAAACTCAAGAGACAACAGGTGCTGGCAAGGATGTGGAGAAAGAGGAACACTCCTACACTGTTGGTGGGACTGCAAGATTGTACAACCGCTCTGGAAATCAGTCTGGCAGTTCCTCAGAAAATTGGGCAGGACACTTCCAGGGGACCCTGTCATACCACTCCTGGGCATATACCCAGAGGATTCCCCTGCATACAATAAAGACATATGGCCCACTATGTTCGTAGCAGCCTTATTTATAATAGTCAGAAGTTGGAAGGAGCCCAGATGTCCCTCAAAGGAAGAATGGATACAGAAAATGTGGTATATTTATACAATGGAATACTACTCAGCAATTAAAAATAATGAATTCATGCAATTTGTAGGCAAATTGTTGGATCTGGAAAATATCATCCTAAGTGAGTTAACCCAATCACACAAGAATACACATGAAATGCAATCACTGATAAGTGGATATTAATGAGCCCAGAAGCTCTGAATACTCAAAGCACAATTAGCCAGTCAAAAGATTCCCACAAAGAAGGAAGGAGAGGACCCTGGTCCTGAAAGGACTGGATCCAGTTTTGTAGGAGAGTACCAGAATAGAGCAGAGAAATGGTGGGGTGGTGATTGAGGAATAGGCAGGGGTTGGGGTGGGGTGGAAGAGGGCATATAGGACATATGGTGAAGGGGGAACGGGGAAAGGGGAAAGCCTTTGGAATGTAAACAAAATTTAAAAAATGTAATAAAAAACCACACACACACACACACACACACACACACACACATAAAAGAAAGGTTAAGGTGTCTTCACTGTGGCAGATCTGGCAAGATTCTGGCAAGATTCTGCCACAGCAGAAAGGGCTAGCAGCAGTGGAAGGGGAAGAAGAATCTAAATGGGACTTCAAATGCCCTGAGTGGCTGGTTCCGTAGGAATTATCAGGAGATGGAATCTTCACTGCAGCAGAAAGGGCTTAAGGGAGTGGGAGGGAGAAGAATTAGAAGGGGACTGCTATTCAGAAAGGTGGAGCTTTTGGTGGTTTCTCGTTAGTGAGTCCTGCTGGACCCCAGGTCCAGTTTTTCTTTTTTCTTTTAAATCACGATTTTTTTTTCTACACTGATTTTTTTTTATTGTAAAATGTTGCACAAAATTTGCTTAGAAATAGTGTTTTGTTATGGAATTGCACCTGGTCTTAAACTTGTATTCCTTCCATCTCAGGCTCCTGAGTGCTGGGATGTACTGCCATCTTCTGATGTGATTTACCTTTATTGTTTCCCTTAAAAGTAAAAAGTATATGCCCCTTTAAAAAAATAACACAATTAAATTATTGCTGATATATATTCTCATATATATATATATACATATATATACATACACATATATAATGTATATATGTTTGTGTGTGTGTGTGAATGTGTGTGTATTGGTATATAAATGCATCAAAATATATATGCATATATTTGTATATATATATGATATGTTTTAATTTTACTTTGATTTTACTAAATACTATTTTTGATTTTTTGTGTCTAGACCAATTTCAAATTCCACATTGAAAGAGCAAATTCTGACAGCTGATTTTATTTACAATTTTTAACTGCCAGTCTTCTTCATTGACAGATTAGTCAATCTAAGAGAAATTTCTAGAGCCATTTTAGAAAATGAGTGACTAATTGCTTTTTGGCTTTAACTCAATTCTATTTCTAACTATAGTAATTGATTTAAAATCAAGATATTTAAAATAGTTCTGATAAAAATAGAATATTATCACTTAGATATTACTTGGGTTTTATTTTATCAATAAAAATCTTGTATAAGTCTAGGATAATTTAATTTTTTTTTTTTTTACTGAAAATTAAAACGTAGAAGCATTTGGTACCTTGGGGTGGAAGTGCTCAGAGCTGAAAGAACTGTCATGGAAAATGCAAAGGCCGTGCTGAGATTTGTGCCGATAATGGTGCCTGACTTATGAATTTTCAATTTAAGAATCTCTCAATAGCTATCAAGAAATTTTTAGTATATTTTAAAATTATTCTGCCGAAGTGAAACAGTTTTGGTACAATGGATATGCAGTAGCTGGGGTTAGCAAATTGACTCTGATTAAGATACCACGATCACTGAGGTATAATCCTCTGGAAATTATTCCCCCAGTGTCATCACGGTAACTGTAGCCCAACATGGCTGGGGTTTGTGTGTCCAACTGGAGGCTAGGATGTGTAAGATCTCCAATACAGTCATAGTTTTAAAGGATGAAGGGGTGATAGACCAGCTGAAGACTTTAGTTAGGGCTTTATGGCTAAGAAGAGACACCATGACCAAGGCCACTTTTACAAAGGACATTTTACTGGGGCTGGCTTATAGTTTAGGGGATTCAGTCCTTTATCATCGTGGTGGAAAGCATGGCATCTGGCAGGCAGATGTGGTGGTAGAGGAGCTAAGACTTCTATGTCTTGATCTGAAGGCAACCTGGAGGAAACTTTTCTGTAGGCAGCTAAGGGGCTACTCACTTCTTCAATTGGCTGGGCTCACTCACTAGAAGACCATCAAAGTCTGCCTACACAAGGACAAACTTCCTCCAACAAGGTCACACTTATTCCTACAAGGCCATACCTCACAACAGTGCCACTTCCCATGGGCCAAGCATGTTCACACCACCAGTTCTCAATGTCAAAACACAGAGAGAAATGCCATTATTAAAGCTGCCAGCTCAGTTGGAGGAAAGACCATAATATATTGGAGATGTTGTAGCAATGAATGACTAAAAACAAGATAGGTAGCTGTAAAGGAGATATATTGAACTGTTAAACAAATGAGAAGGCTAAACTGAGTCCATGATAGACTTCAAGCTGGCAGTTAAGGAGATTAGGTCTAAGAACTGGGCAAGTCCAGGCAAGCCCATGCATGTCAGTTACTAATAGAAAAAAACCCAGACTGCAGCCTTCACACCCAGATAATGGTTCTGGAATGCCTAGAGATAGATAGAGATAGATAAAGCTCATCTACCAAGCCTGTGAGCTCACTTGATTGTCTTACTATTCTGTTGGTAAAATAATGAATGATCCCAGTATGCTAGACTTATGCAGAATAAAACATTTTTTGCATTTACATACTATTTGAGTCTGGGGTATAATTCTTTGGGGAATCATGGACACATACACCAACTGTTTATATTGTGGATGGCAGGGTGAGAGACGTAAAACTTCTCAAGTTCTTTAGAACCAAGAAGGTCAAAAGTTAGTCCAATAGGTTAGACATGTATCTTTTTACATTGATGGATCTTGCTTTTGCAGTGATATGATTGTAACTGTACATTGATTTATCCTTTTAGGAACAATAATGTAATTTAGTTTTAATATTTTAAGACATCATGATCTTTGGATATATTTATTTTTAAAAAGCAATAGACAGTTAAAGAATTAAAAAATTTTAAGCACTGTAAACCTTTTAAAGTTGTACTGTATTTTATATTATAGTGTGATATTAATATGAGCCCTTCGGGATAAGGAAAGATTATATTTAATTATTATTTATTTGTATATCATATTGGCAATATGTGGATTTTTTATCAGCTAATCTTTGTTTTGAACTTGAAACATCTTGTAAGAAATATTCTCAGATGTGAAATTTCCTTCATCCTATTTGCCTCCAGAGATGACTGTGGGTGCAGTTTCTTCACTGCTAATAACCTACCCAACTGTGCCTGGGCATCCCTTGGCATTTGAGTCTGATTGTATTAAAATTACCTGAGCTAGCAAAAGAAAACAAGAGTGTAAACAGTAGTACACCATGGTCTCTCTTTCAGTTCTTGCCTTCAATTCCTACCATGAATTCTTTACAGCTTCCTTAATGATAGACTAAAATCTATAAGTCAAAACAAAACAAAACAAAACAAAACACTGTGATCCTAAAGTTTCTTTGACTTGTTCTCTTTATCCAATCAACAGAAATCAAACTAGCACAAAAATGGTGTCATGACATCAGTTGTTAGAACTGTGTATACATGTCTGTTATTTTATATTAATCATAGTATATCATATAAGCCCTAAGCCAAGTCCTGGACCACAACAATGAAGCAAATATAATCTTTGCTGCATCTAATTTTATTAGAGTACTTAATATGATTTATGAGGCTGAAATTTTAAAAAGACTACATTTTCACTTTATCTATAAAGTATCTAAACTTGTATTGAATTTGAAAATAATAAATGTATGCATTTCTTCTGTGCAAATTTGTATGTGTGTGTGTAAGTGCATATCTGTGTGTATCTGTGTTACAAAAATGAGGATTGAAGTCTATAGTCCCCAAACTCACACTGGACCACTTATATTAAAAGAAAAATCTTTAAGAAAAGACATTTGGAAGGGAAGAGAGAAAAAGTTCTCCCGTTATGCCCTTTTTCAGCATCTTACATTATTTGTTGTGTGTTATGATTATTGTATGATGTGTGTGTGTGTGTGTGTGTGTGTGCTTGAGTTTGAGTTTGAGTTTGAGTTTGAGTTTGACTTTGTCAGTGAGTACCTTCATATCACAATAGGTTTGTAGAACAAATACAAGTGTCAGTCTCCCTCTTCTTCCTTTTTTAAATAGATATTTTTTCTATTTTGTTCACCAAGATTCCAAGACATCTCTGAACTCTACTTCACATTCTATCATACGAGGATGAGAATTACATATTTCATATATGTGCTTCTATGTTCAGCTTCTCTTTCTTTGAGTCATAAGCATCCAACCTCTTAGCCCTAGGCTCGCACAAAAAATATTTTCCATAGTGAGCAATATTCAAAGCCTCAAACACTCTGGAGCTAAAAGAATTTTAATAGCTTTAGTATCTTTTCTATTAACCATTCATTTGCTATTTCTTAAAATTATACTGTGAGTGAGAAAATGCTAACTTCTAATCAGTTTTATTACCACAGGAAACACTTTAGTAACCTTCAGTTGTATCTGTCCTATTTTTAGTCAGTTTTGACTGAGCTGTATGTGTCTGTCTACTGTTTTATAAAAGTATAAATGACTGAGTTTGCACAAATATCAATAAGTTTTTTCTATAAATAATTAGGTGTAATAGATAAAATATATTGCTTCTGTAATGGAAGAATAGCTTTAGGAGTTCTAAATGTTCTAGAGTGTTAAATGATTACCTGTTCTAATGTTTATGTATTAAAGGCTGCTCATAATTACATTTTCAATCATATAGGTAAATAATTTGTCAAGTACAGCAAATTAGTCATATAATCAATATATATTTCTTAAAATCTCTGTTTAAAGCTCTGCATGTTACCCACACATAAATGTTCTACAGCATAGTATAATTATTATTTTTAGAAAGTATTAATTTCATATTTATGTGCTTACACATTTCTACCTTTTAGTATATAATTTTCCACTATTACTATGCATAATGAAAATTAATTGAAATATAAATATATTTCTTAGTCACTATTTTTTCTCAGTGATATAGATTTAATTTTATTCTTTACTTTTAATTCTTGAGAATACCATAAAATGTAATTTGAATATCTTTACCTCTCATGGCCTCTTTAACACTCTCAGCCCTCTAAATGTCTCCGACAGAATTTTGAGATTCCAATAAGCTTTTGGAATCACACTATGATTAAAAATATTCTATTGGTGTGGTTCCACATTTTGTTTCTTCCTTTTGATGTCCAGGCACTGCTGCACACTAGGCTGAAAAAAAAGAAGTAGAGCAGAAACGGGTGGGTTTGCAGGATTTCAGTTTGGCACTGAGTGCCTGGTGGAAGACATTCTCTGTGATTTTCAGTGTTTTAGCTCTTCTTTATTAGGGGAGACAAAAACAGCTCTCTTAGATGGTATTCTGGGACAGCAGATCGCCTTATTGGGGATAACAAACCCGATGTAAACCTGGGGGAGTGAGTAGAGGTTTTCAAGGTGAGTGTGCATTATTGTCATGTGGTGAGGTACCTGGAGGGTGAGGTACCTGGGATACTTTACTTCCATGGAGAGGCATTCCACTTGCTTAATCCTTTAATTTAGGCAAAGAGGGTAGTTACTTCTTCAAGAGTGATAGAGGTAAGGCTAGTAGGGTCCCCACGTGCCTGCAGGCTGAGAATAGGGAGGAAGGGATCCTTATTCCACAGGTCTCAAGATGAGACTTTTGTCTCAAGATAAGAGTTTGGGAGTTTTCTAACCTCACTCTGGATCCAGTCTCGTTCTCTCCAGTCGCACTTGGTCCACATACTGGAAATAATAGAAACCACTGTGTGATTGTAATTTAAGACTACCAGGAGGGAAATTACCTGGAGTCTTTTGACTTAGAAATAAAAGAATAAAGAAGTAAGAATGCACATTTCTAATTTTAGCACTCAGGAGCCAGATACAGAGAGACCTCTGTGAGTTCAAGGCCAGCCTGATCTCCATATCTAGTTCCAGTCCAGCCATGAGACATTGTAACAGGAAATAAAAGGGAATGAAAACAAACAAACAAACAAAAAGCATTTTGTGAGGTAGGTGAATTTACTCTTATATCTTACTAGTGACATTAAGATATGGTTCAGAAAGACAAAATACTTGTTTGAAACTAAGAACTCTGGAAAAATGATGGGATAGAGCAGGATGAGGCTGGCACCTCAGCGTTCTTCCTGTGAAATGGGAAGCGAGAAAGGATATTAGCCTGGAACTCCTGAGCCAGCTAACTTTCAGTACAAACCACAGCAAGAACAAGTCAGACCCTGACTCAACCAGGAGAAAGGTGAGAATCTACTCAGGGAAGCTGTTTTAAGATGTCTCTGTATGTGTGTTGAGTATGAGTGCAAGTGTGCATAAACATGCACACACACACATACACACACACACACACACACACACACACACAAACACCACAACTAAAAAAAAGGAAATCATAAAGAGGTGGAATAAAATTACATACTCTAAAATTAAAAGTAAATAAGAATATGAAAACTCTATCAGAAGACTTTCAAATTATGCAAGTAAGTGTTGAAGGAAAAAGAAATCTATTCAAAGCAAATATAGTTGTCAAATGGGTTTTGGGAAATATAATTAATTATCTATATTACTATATATTACTTCTGTCACATATATCCTAAGGCAGAAGAGCACAGAAAAGGCATTCATATCACACATTGATTTTAATTCTGTCTACTCATTAACAACTCTAAATGTCTCTTCTCCACTGCCTTATATTTAATTGGGAATAATTAGAGTTAATTAATCTGGCAAGAACAAAAATAAAGATAAGTATAATTAAACCATGCCATATTTTATGGTCTGTAATTTAAAATGTTCTTTTAGGGTTACGACTGCTAGTTTTATGTGTCAAACAGGCCAGATGGCAGCCCTCATCAATTCAATTGAGCATTAATCGAGGTTTTACTGTATGGCTATTTGGAATATGTGATTCAAACTTGTAATTAGTTGAAGTTAAGCAAGAGAGATTATCTCATTTAATTTGTATAGTCGGTATTCCTTTAAGTGAAATAATGTAAGAGTCCATCTATGGAGTGTCAGAGAAGGAAAGTATTCTATCCATGGATAGTAGCTTAAGCTGACATTTTTGTCTTTCTTTCTCTCTCTGTCTGTCTCTCTCTGTCTCTCTTTGTCTCTCTCTGTCTGTCTGTCCTGTCTGTCTCTCTCTGTCTCTGTCTCTCTGTCTCTCTGTCTCTCTGTCTCTGTCTCTGTCTCTGTCTCTCTCTCTCTCTCTCTCTCTCTCTCTCTCTCTCTCTCTTTCTCTCTCTCTCTCTCTCTCCTCTCTCTCTTATTCTTGTGAAAACTAGTTATTCATTACTGTGCATGACTTAGATTCCAGGGACAAGAGATCTCTCATATGTGAGTATCTTCATGAAACAAACAAACAAACTGAAAATAACCTCCTGCAATGGTGAGTCTTCAGAAAGATGTCCTCTTGGGCCGGGCATGGTGGCTCACGCCTCTAATCCCAGCACTTGGGAGGCAGAGGCAGGCGGATTTCTGAGTTCAAGGCCAGCCTGGTCTACAGAGTGAGTTCCAGGACAGCCAGGGCTACACAGAGAAACCCTGTCTCGAAAAACCAAAAAAAAAAAAAAAGAAAGAAAGAAAGAAAGATGTCCTCTTGATAAGACTGCTTTTAAGTCTGATCTTTCCCGTGTGCATGGCACTGAGGATGATTACCTAGTCAGGAGTAATAATTTCAGTATAAATACAGAGTTACTTGCAAATAAGTTATTTTCTTGTATCTTTACAGATAGTCCTGAGATAGAAGCCAACCTGATCCCACTCTAACCAAGAGTGTTACTGTGCTGATTGTGCGAATATTCCAACTATAAACCACAGCACTTTGCCTTTATTTCCCTTTTCTACAGAACCAGAAAGATCTTCTCAGACTCCTAAACACCAGTCTTTGGCCATTAGCCATTTTCCTGGTCTTCTTGTGTGGCCATGTCAGTTAAAGATACTCTACTACAAGCTGGCAAGACGTCTTAGCAGGTTGTGGTTTACTAGAGTAAACCTGCAATCCAGATATGGTACATCCAGACAGTTACATCGAACGGGTTACCTGGAAGGGAAGCTGGGGATGTATAGGAAGGTGGGGAAAGAGATCGAGATCGAGACAAAGACAACACCTGCTGCTCAAGGTCTCAAGGTTTAATGGAGGAGTACAAATATATAGGGGGAGGAAAACCCTTCCCCCAAAGACTGGAAATGTCTCAGCACTACTGGTTTAGTTGCTCCACAGGTGGCTAGTGTTTCTCAGGAAGCTGCAGGTTCTTGAAGAACAATGGGCTTCACCTTGGTCTGAATGCTCCACCCTAGGTGGAAGGGATTATGGCTAACACAGGAGTTCCATCTCAAAGGCTGGGAGAGGAACTTCACCTTGGTCTATGTTTCAAGTTCCTGCCAAGTGGCATGGTACCCAATAAGGCTCTATACAGGAAGGAAGGAAGGATGGAAGGAAGGATGGAAGGAAGGAAGGAAGGAAGGAAGGAAGGAAGGAAGGAAGGAAGGATGGAAGGAAGGAAGGAAGGAAGGATGGAAGGAAGGAAGGAAGGAAGGATGGAAGGAAGGAAGGAAGGAAGGAAAGAAGGAAAGAAGGAAGGAAAGAAGGAAGGAAGGAAGGAAGCAAGGAAGGAAGCAAGGAAGCAAGGAAGAGAGATGAATAAATAAATGAATGAGTAATAAAGGGATAAAGAAATATATAGATATAGTTTTATAAAAACTAATAAATCACTGTCAGTTCACTTAAGAAACTTTATGCTCCAAATAACTTTTCTTAACAGATTTAATATGACTAGGTAACTTATATGTCATAATCTATTACTTTCATAAATGTAAAGAAAATAACATAAAAGTACTTATTTATAAACATTCTATCACGTTGTTTTATAAGTGTGACTGCGGCATCCTTATAAAGTGGCCTTTGAGTTAATTGGCATTTGAATTAGTTTGTCTAATTAGCACTTCTTGTCACGAAAATACTTCATTTTTACTCCCAATAATTTTCAACTTTTATGATAAGTACAGAGTGAAAATCAGCTCAGATTCTTACCTAAGGGAAATGGCTACGTCTCTCTCAGATGTCACTAGTGAAAACATGTCTTGGATATTCACATTTTCCTTTTTTAATAGAGATAACTGTCAAATATATGGGTGATTAGTATACACAATAAGCGAAAATGCTATAAAGAAATCCATATGTTCTACAATATGTTTTATTATTTAACTACAGTTCTTAAAGAAGTCATTGTTTTAAAATAATTATTCAAGATAACACTAAAAATAAGCTTAAAAATTTTAAAATAAGCTTAGTTTTAAATGTGTGTGTGTGTGTGGGTGTGTGTGTGTGTGCGCGCGCGCGCGCGCGCTTGCAAGCGCACGCCTCTGTATGTGTAATTATTTTGAGGATTAAAGGAGGATTTAGTTGTACATGGAAACGACAGTCTATCAATGATTAATATAATCTAATTTAAGTCAGAGATTCAAGTAAGGATTTTATTAGCTTATATCCATTGAAATATTTTTTGTAATCCATTGTTTCCTGCCTGACAGTAATGAAAGATGTTCTTTTGTTGTTTTTTAATTTTCATTACTATTCTTAGGTTCTTTTAAATTCATAATATTAAATCATAAAATAGTCAGAGCCAAGGTGAAACAATCATGTTTATCCAAGTAAATCAGCAGTATTATCAAAGATTTGCAGGTGGAATTTGAAGTACTGAAAAATAGGTGCTTTCTGTGCTTCTTTGCTGGTTTGAATTTACCATAAGCCATAAGTATATGTATGGGTAGCAGGAACTTGTGCAGGACATGGTACAAATGTGGAGAGAAATACTCTGGGGAATCAATCATCTCCTGGTGAGCATAAAAATCAGTCCATTGTGCTTGAACTATTATGCATCAAGAGCCTTGACCCAGAGAGCCCCTTCAGGACTTATTTATCTGGAAGATATTCCTAGAAGAAAGAGTCAAGTCACATTTTCCCACTAAATAAAACTATAAAGTATGATTTGCCAACAGCCAATAGTTTGTTTTAAAGGATTTAAAGGCGGGCGCGTGCATGCGTGCGTGCGTGCGTGCGTGCGTGCGTGCGTGCGTGCGTGCGTGTGTGTGTGTGTGTGTGTGTGTATGTGTGTCCAATTGCAACTGAAGAGACAGGTCTGTGTATACCTGAAAGTTCTGTCTCCCACAGATCTTGAGAACTGGAACAGTATTTGTTCATTTTTAAAGAACAGTTGATGAGTTTGACTTCAAAGTCTTCAGTCCTCCACCTCTGAGAGTGAACTCTGGGAAAGAGAAGCATGAATGTAAGGCTTTTCCTGTAAGTTCCAATAGACCATTGTAGTTAGAAATATATGCAAATGATGCATAGAAAATTGGCCAATTGAGAGAAAGAGCTGTCAGCCCAGAAAGGGGAAACAAAAGTTCGCAAAAGCATGGGAAGTCCCGATCATGGCTTGGTTCTTCACCTCCATCTGTCCAGGTTTATGATGGTAGAGCACAATGACAGGAGAAAGGCAAAAAAGACCCTCCATAGATGTGCTCACTCCTTTTGACTCCAACAGCAGCCCATTGCACTGGGCATAGGGTGAGTTTTTGCACTGATGACTGATCATCTTGAAGTTTCTTGTGTTTCATTCCTTTTGCTGTGATGGCAACAGTAGGGAGGTGAGCACCTGGATGTCAAAAGACAGACTCTGGTACCACCCAGTTCTTGACATCAAGAAACAAGATTTCAGTCAAACTTCCACCTACACCTTGCACTCAGGACTTGCAATGCAGATCTCCCAAAGCCCTAAATTAGGGACTGTGCATTCTACTGAATCATCAGGGTGCATGCTTGGCTTCCATGCCTTTCGTGCCTTCAGAAATTATTTTATCATTCAGTTTAACGTGGGTGAAAATGCACTTATGTACATGTAAAAGCAAACATAAGTTTAGTAGCTGCTAATCTAGTCATGTGTTTTTTGTTTTTGTTTTTGTTTTGTTTTGTTTTGTTTTGTTTTTTGGTTTGGGTGAACTTATGTAAATGTAAAAGCAAACATAAGCTTAGTAGCTGCTAATCTAATACTGTGGGGCTTTCATTTGTTTTGTTTTGTTTGGATTGGTTTTGTTTGTTCGTTTGTTTTGTATAATTTAGGTCCTGCTCTTCCTCCCAGTCCCACAATACCAGAAGAAATAAGACTCACATTCAAATATATTTACAAATACCTTGGCCATATATATCACTTAGCTCTTTTATTACTAGAATTATAACAAGATGACCCATTTATTTTAACCTACATTCTGTCACATGGCTCCTTACCTGTGCCAAAGTACTATAAGGTCATCTTTACATCTTCCTGAGCAGATCTGCCTGGCTCTATCACAGAATTCTTTCTAGGTGTCCTACATCCTATTTCCTGCCTAGCTATAGGCCATAGGCTATTAAATGGGCACGTGATGCATCCACAAGTTAGTCTCTCTACTGGCTTTTGAAATTAATGATCATTTTGAAGACAGCTTCATTCTTTTAGATCTAGCATAAATCATTTATGGAGTATTTTCTGCTGTTTTATAAACATTTTCATTAGCTTTAGTAGCTTCTCTGGTCATGGTATGATGACTCATGTGTCTTAAGGCAGTGAATGACACCATGATCCAGCACCATCAGCATTTGATATATAAGATTGAATACATTGTTTCTTTCCACCTTCAAATCTGTCACTTTGAACTCCTGGGATGATTAGAATTACTCTTCTGTGGCTGTTTGAAAAGAGCATC
This sequence comes from Apodemus agrarius, assembly GCA_964023405.1. Lineage (NCBI taxonomy): Eukaryota > Metazoa > Chordata > Mammalia > Rodentia > Muridae > Apodemus > Apodemus agrarius. Next base: position 24,606,342 of record OZ030016.1, on the reverse strand, counting down.
TAAAAAAGAATATGGTATATAGTATAGTAAAAGCTGACCCCAAGAACTCAAATTCATTGAATGGGTAGCTGTATTCACTTTGAAAAATGGGTTTCCCTATCAATTTCTAATGTAGATGTGGAAATCAGAATATGAGAAAGAACAGACATTAGATTAGAAAGTAGACTCCTTTTGTTTCTGCACAAGATAGTGTGAGTATGATTGTGTGTTTCCTGAAAACCTAGGAGTGTTCCCTTGTGGAGAAGAGAAGAGAATCCAGAGTGGGATATGAATCAGTTAGGGAAGGTAAACTTACATATTTGTGACAGAAGAAGATAATGTTTCTGATAAAATATTCTGTATATTTATAAGTGAATTCCTGGAACACAGAATTTGGGGGAAAGAAACAATGTAAAAATAAATCATCAAAATTCAAAATACCTTTGTTCTGAGAAATTCTTGGTACCAGAATTTTCTATAAAATATACATTGAAATGCCTTTTAGCTAAATGGGATTATAGAAAATATCATTTATATTTCACTGCATTTCCTGTACTAGCTTTGGGAAAGTATCAGGAAACTTAATAAGATAATTATCACTGATTTTATCCTAATATACAAAAATATGCTACAGAGTGACATGGAAATGATGAATTTCCTGCAACTTGAAATAAAGCTGTGTGTGTGTCTGTCTCTGTATGTGTGTGTGTGTGTGTGTGTGTGTGTGTGTGTCTGTGTGTATGAGTGTTATCAAAGAAATCAATAAGAACAAAGAAATATTTAGAATTTACAAGGAAGGATATCAGGTTTAAATGGTGAAGATCATCATACTATAAAGAATGGCTGGCAGAATAGTTTCACACACATATGTCCTTGGTTCTTCAGAATATACTATTTGCATTAGCATTGAAAATAAATTGTTTAATAAAATTTGATCATATATGAATGAATTTTAGGTTAGGGATTCTGAGACTAAGACAATGGTTAAAAAAAGTTAAATAACTTTTCTTTTTGTATAATAAAATATGTTAAGATAAAAGAAAGACTAACCAATGGGAGTAGGTGCATAATGTCTGGTAGATCTGTATATCTGTTCTCATCTGCCGCAGGAAGAGCCTTCTCTGATGACAGCTGAATAAGGCCTTGATCTGGGAGTCCAGCAAAATATCAGTAGGAGTCATTTTATCACCATGCTCTCCTTTCTTTTTCTCCTTTTCTTTGGGTCTTGTTGTTGTTGATGATTGGATTTTTTATTTATGTTTTGACTGTTTAATTCATATATATTTACATACCAAATGCTGTCGCCCTCTGTTCCCTCCTTACTGAGATACTCCGCCATACCTTCTTCCCTTCTACTAAGAGAGAATGCCCTCCTTTTATATCTTCCCACCCTGGCCCCTCAAGTCCCTGCCTGATTAGGCTAATCCTCTCTCACTGATAGAAAAGGTAGCACTGTTAGAGAACAGAAACCACAGTCAAGCTATCGCTTCAAGGGGAGCCTTTGACCCAGTTGTTGTGACCCTCATGGAGACTGAGCTTATTTCTGCTACATATGCACCAGGGGTCTAACTTCTTGAGTTCTTTATATATTTTGGATATTAGCCCTCATTCAGATGTAGTATTGATAAAGATCCTTTACCAATTGGTAGGGTGGCATTTTGTCCTATTGACAGTGTCCTTTGCCTTACGAAAGCATTGCAGTTTCAGAAGGTACCGTTTATCAATTGTTGATCTTAAAGCCTGAGTTCTGTTCAGAAAATTGTCTCCCATTCCAATGTGTTGAAGGCTATTTCCTACTTTTTTCCTCTATGAAATTTAGTATATCCTTATTCATGCTGAGGTCCTTGATCCAATTGGATTTGAGTTTTGTGCAGGCTGATAAATATAGACCTATTTGCATTCTTGTACATGCAGATATCCAGTTAGACCAGCACCATTTGATGAAGATGCTTTCTTTATTCCATTGTATGATTTTTGGGTTCTTTGTCAAAAATCAACTATATAGAGCTGTATGGGATTATTTCTGCGTCTTCAATTCTATTCCATTAATCAACCTGTCTCTGTACTAATACCATGCAGTATTATCACTATTGCTCTGCAGTACAGCTTGAGGTAAGGGAAGATTCCTCCAGAAGTTCTTTTATTTTTCACAATGCTTTTTTGGCTATCCTGGGTTTTATGTTTTTCCATATGAGTTTGACAATTATTATTCCAAGGTTTGTAAAAATGTTATGTTGGAATTTTGCTGGAGATTACATTGAATCTGTTGACTGATTTTGGTAGGGTGGCCAATTTCATTATGTTAGTGCTACCTATCCATGATCATGGGAGACTTTTTCCATCTTCTGATAGCTTTTTTAAATTTGTTTCTTCAAGGACTTGAAGTTCTTTCACTTACTTGGTTGAAGTTAAACCAATATATTTTATATTATTTGTGACTCTTGTGAAATGTGTTATTTCCCTAATTTCTTTCTCAGCCCATTTTCCATTTGTATAAGGAAGGCTACTGATTTCTTTGTATTATATTTATATCCAAACCACTTTGCTGAAGTTGTTTATCAGCTATAGGAATTCTCTGGTAGAATTTTGGGGATCACTTATGTATACTAACATGTCATTTGTGAATAATGATACATTGACTTCTTTCTTTCCAATTTATAGCCCCTTGATCTCATTTTGTTGTCTTATTACTCTAGCTAGGACCTCAATTACTATATTAAATAGATAGGGAGCGAATGGGTAGCCTTGGCCCTGATTTTAGTGGGTTGCTTCAAGTTTCACTTCAATTAATTTGATGCTGTCTATTGGCTTTCTGTATATTACTTTGATTGATTTATGTTTAGGTATATGCCTTAAATCCCTGATTTCCACAAGGCTTTTAACATAAAGGGGTGTTGAATTTTTTGAAGGCTTTTTCAGCATCTAATAAGGTGATCATGTGTTTTTTTTTTTTGAGTTTGTTTATAAAGTGGATAACATTAATGGATTTTTGTATATTGAACCATCTCTGCACTGCTGGCATGAAGCCTACTTGGTTTGGTGAATGCTACTTTTCATTTTTTCTTGAATTTAATTTGCACTAATTGTATAGGATTTTTTTGCTTCAAAGTTCTTAAGTGAAATTGGTCTGAAGTTTCTCTGTCTCTCTCTGTCTCTCTGTCTCTCTGTCTCTCTGTCTCTCTGTCTCTCTCTGTCTCTGTCTCTCTCTCTCTCTCTCTCTCTCTCTCTCTCTCTCTTTGGAGTCTGTGTGGTTTAGGTATCTGGGCAATTGTGGTATCATAAAATGAATTACATAGTGTTCTTTCTGCATCTATCTTTTGAGGAGTATTGTTATTATCTCTTCTTTGAAAGTCTGGTAGAATTCTGTTCTGCACTAAAGTAATCTGGCCCTGAGCTTTTTGGGGGCAGTGGGGTGGGGAAGGTGGCAGATGGAACTTTTAATGATTGCTTCTCTTTCCTTAGGTGTTATTGGCCTGTTCATATAGTTTATCTGATCTTGATTTAACTTTGGTACATTGTATTTCTCTAGAAAATCATCCATTTCATCTAGATATTTCAGTTTTGTGGAGTACAAGCTTTTGAAGTAAGATCTAATTGTTTTTGTTTTGCTTGGGTTTTTTTGTTTGTTTGCTTTTGGTTTTGGTTTTGTGTGTGGGGGGGTGGTAATTTCTTTAGTTTCTGCTACTCTGTATTCCTTTCCCATTTCTCTTTTGTTAATTTGGATATTGTCTGTATGCCTTTTCTTTAGGTTGACCAAAAGTTTGTCTATGTTGTTGATTTTTCTCGCAGAAGCATCTCTAGTTCTTGTTGGCCCTTTGTGTTGTTTTTTGTTTCTAATTTATGGATCTCAGCCCTGAGCTTGACTATTTCCTGTCATTTACTCCTCCTTGGTGGAGTTAGTGCTATGAATTTTCCGCTTGGCACTCATTGCTTTCATTGTGTTCCATGAGTTTAGATATTCTGTTGTTTCATTTTCATTAGATTCTAGAAAGCCTTTAGTTTCTTTATTTCTTCCTTAACCGAGTGATCATTGAGTAGAGAGTGATTTGGTTTCCATGAGTATGTGGCGTTTCTGTTGACATCCCCTTACCTAGTTGAAGTTCAGCCTAAATCCATAGTAATCTGAGAGAATGCACAAGGATATTTCGATTTTCTTGTATCTGTTTAGGCTTGTTTTATGCCCTATTAAATTATCAGTTTTGGAGAATGTTCCATGAGGTGCTGAGAAGTTGTACTTTTACTTTTATCAAACCTTTAATGCTTTTAGGAAAACAAGTAAGTAAAGAGGAACTTATAGAACCATATAGTCATGTTCTTTATTCTTAATCTCAAGGTGGAAGATTTAATTTTTATTAGTTTCAAGAGAAAAACAAATAATCAAATAAAATGTAATTCCTATTACCTTCTTTTTTAAGTAACCATCACAATATTGCTTTAAACCTAATAGTTAAAGATCCATTAATTCACAAGGACATTTTTACTCATAAAACATAAAACTAACACATGTTAGTTCTGTAAGTGTAAGAGACATATTTTCTCCATAAAATATAATTTACTAATGATCCAAGAGACATTTGAAATGTGTTTACTTTACATGTATCAGTACTGGCTACTACCCATTTACAATTATACACAAGTCCAAACCTAAAAATTATCTCTGAACTATTACATTAAAATTTTTGAGAACAATCTTTCACACTGACTTGAAACCATAGGGGAAAATGTATGTAAGAGTATTTTACTATGTTGAAGAATGGAAAAAACTGATGGTTTGTAATATTAAATACTTACTCCAGAAAAACTATTAAAATCAAAGAACAATGTAAACTAGAACAGAGAAACCTATTTTAAAATAATTGCACTATTCTACACTTCTAGCATACTAAATTAAGATACTAGAAAATAAACTGTACTATCAAAATTAAGAGAAATAATTGCTAAGGTTTTAATTATTAGTTTAATTATAAGATCTTATTTAGTTAAAAAATAATGTGTAAAACAATTTTCATTTCATGCATAAGCTTAATAATTTACTTTGTTAATTGCTATTCTTATTTGCTGAACTGATTTAGATAAGTAACTCAAAATATGGAAAAATACTTTTATCACAAAAAGTAATAAATGAAAATAAAATTCAGATCCTTTTTGATGTCTAAGATATTCTCATTTTGCATATTCTATTTTTAATCTAGTAGTGACAAGAGACATATATACACCACATATATACATAGTGGTAGATATGTATATATGCATGTATGCATATATATGTTTGTATATATGAATATATATATGTATATATGATTTTTTTACCAATTTATAATGCACAAAAAGAGCCAGAGAGAATACTTAAAGTTTTATGACATTTGTATTTCTTTAGACTCAAGTGTCAGTGATCTCATAAGAAAATATATTCAATATCACTGGAAGAAAATATTTGAAGTTAAGCTTCTCAGAAAGTGCCTGCTTCTTACCTCTAATCACTTGTTGAACATAAGAGACTAAATTAATACATAAATTGTCACTCTTCCTTTACAAGTTTATTTATCCAATTTTGTGAATAAGCATTTGCATATTGACACTAATTTTTCAGTTATCTATTATACTATTTGAAAACAAATAAATATGCATGAAAATATAATCCATAATATGATGAAATGTCTCTCCTCATGCAAGTATATGGACACATACATATGAACTAACCATATACAATCAATATCATTATATACACATCAAAGCATAAATATGCAACAAATATAGATATATTGATATATACCTTCAGCAATTATATATTCTCTCTGAATTGAGAAATGCATCAGCATAAATAACATTTTTTTCTTCACACAAGTAAGCTATACATATATAAAATTCAATAGTGATCCTCAATCTACAGATGTGTCAGAAATAAATTTCTGTTCATGTACATTTTCTTCTACTTAATCAGGACTGAGTTTATATTGAAGCATCTATGTCAGAATATTAATTTAAAATAATATAAAAATCACAAGATCCTGGAAAAAATTAAATATACTAATGTACAGACTAATACTTTAAACTGATATATGTTAGGTAATAAGGTAATATGCTCGCTCTCTGATATATGTTAGGTAATAAGGTAATATGCTCGCTCTCTAGTTATATAAGTATATATATTCTAAATAATATATTGTATTTTTCATAATATAAATATTGCATATATTATGGATAAATATAATGACATATATAGTCTAATTCTAGAAGAATACATCCTATCAAGAGATAGTGATCACATTAGATTTATTTGTATAATTTGCAGTATCTGATCAAATGAGAATTGTTTATCTCATGACTCTTGTAACTTTTTATTGTAAATGCTTTGCTATCCCAGCTTCTATTATTACAAATCCTAATAAATATTAAAATAGAATTCACTGAGATTCTGTTTAAGCTCTGTAGTAAGCCCTGTAATCCTATTCAATTGCAGGTGAAGGTAAGATAAGCACGACTTTAATATCAGCCTTGTCATTAACATAGTGAGTCTGACCTGCCTGAGTTACTTGAGACTCTCTCAGAAACAACAACAACAACAACAAAATCATGTAACATTACATGCATTGGACTGTTTATGCATGTATAAATAATTAATGACTTTAATTATTATTAGTTTGAAATGAATCTATATTCATGTCCCTAATTTATATATAAAATATATACATATAAGCATTATATGTATGATTACATATGGACATATATACATATACATATAATCTCTACACATAAACAAAAAATTTCACATACACATATTACTTTGTATAAAAGAAATATTTTTGCATGTATGGGTCAAATATGCATATTTGGGAAGAAATTTTTACTAGTTCCCGACCAGAAAATATCCCATAAGCTAATTTTAAATAAAAAGATTCATATGATTTTATTACAGAAAGCGTGCTGACCTACAGACATTGTTTTGTCCCTGTAACTCACCTACAAGCATACATGAGAAGGCATGTTGCCACAGATAATGAATGCCTCAGATACTGCAACAGCTTTGACAGGCCACACCATGTAGCACTGAATGAAGTTCTCTAGATGCAAATCTCAACTGAAAAAAACCTATCTTTTAAATCCATTTCTAATTCTAGTTTACACAAGATGTTCTTGATAGAGTTAATATAATTTAGGGTGTTGTTCAGAAACCATCACTACATACCAATTTCCTAACCCATTCTGACACGTCATGAGAAAAGTAGAAGCCTTGTAGTATTATTATAGTTGTATCCATCAATGCAATGTCATCATGGATTTTATTTCTCCATATATTAACTTCATTCTTAAAAATGAGTTCCCATCCTATGCTACTGTGCTATGGGTGACATAGTAAAGACTTCAGATGGTTTGACACTACTGCCTTTGCTCTTTTATATATCTACCAATGCCATTAGATGTCTATGTAGTCCATTCTTCTCTGATGAGTTTGAGACATCTGGAGTGAAAAAAACCCAGACAGTCAGTACATCTAGAAGGGAGCATACAGTAATGAAATTTCCCTCAACTAATGTACAAGTGTGATAATGGGTATTTATTAGTGGAGAGTAATATATAAATATGTAGGTGTATATGAATATAATATCCAGCCATTTACAACCTGATTGAAGGCAAAGATATGGCCTGTGATATTTCAATTTGATTTTAAGCTCCATTGAGAATGTGAGATATTTGACAAAGGTATGCACAGTTACAGATGTACTAGAAAAAATAACATGTGAGAAAACACTTAAATATATTACAGAATCAAATATAATATGATATAAATCAAATAAATATAAGAAGTCTGCAGTATGTTCAGATTATATGAACTTAAAGTACACTTACCTTTACTGTAAAACATGAGTTGATTTTCAAAATAAAGTTAAGCTATATTAGAAAATATGCCAAATTACACATTAAAGCACCAGCTACCAATTCATGTGATTTGTTTATGATACATGGTATATTTGTATCTTTTTGTTCCCAAATGAAGGCATAAAGTACCACTTTATAGGATTGTATTAATGGTTACTCATTTGTTAACTGCCAGCAATTGTAGGAAGCATCTGTAGTCCCCCTACACAATGTGGAAGTAGACTTTACTTTTCAATATGACACAAAGCAGTTTTAAATTGTCACAAAGACAAAGACAAAATTTCAAAATTCTGCTACTAGTTTGACTCTATTGCAAACATATTAGAGAAATAAACATTTATTTATAAATAAACTGTTTCCTGATACTTTAGCAAGCCTATTTCCTGAATAGAACATTTAACTACAATTAATATAATGTGGTTTTAATAAAAATAATTCTTTTCTTGGGCATAACTCCATCAAAACTTTTTTTTTCATTTTCTCAATTTAAATCATATTAGTGAGCTTTCTCACCCAGTCACAAAAATTGGCCTTTTGCTAATTAGCCCATTGTGAACCTATATTTAAAATATATATGCAATGTTGTTTCATATAGGTAAAGCATCATATATTTTTTCACATATATTTCAAAAAGGAAATCTTGAGAATAAAATTGTGTATATTGACATTTGACCTGTACATACTATTTAAATTGTTTAATTAGGAAAATGACTTCATAGTCAGAAAGTTCAATTATAATATTTGATAAAGTTTTTATGGAAGAAAATTCTCATAAGACAGAGAGAGAAATTCACCGATTTTATTTCAGCAGATGATAACCGCATTGTTATGTGAAAAACATTTGAAGTTACACCTCAGTTATTTTATCTCTGCTTTTGCTTAATTTCACATATGTAAATTACAAAAATATTTATCAATGTATATTTATATATCATGTATCCTATTAAAGATATATATCATGTACTGTTGTGGTAAATATTATTTTGTGTTGTTTTTACCCCACTTAGATCATTTAGTTTCCAAATAAATAACATGAAAGCTTTTATATTTATGATGAACCTTAAAGAACTAGAGCTGGGCAGAGATCAACCCATGCCCCAATGCTCTTTCATCTACTTCCCCACCAACATCCCACAATATCACTTGCCGTGTTCCTCCTGGGCTGCTCCTACTCAGATAGGCCTTTCACAGTGGCCAGCTACCACAATCCACCTACTGCAAGATGACTTCTTCCTCATTCTTCCTTCCTCTATCTTGAGGTCCTGCCTGAGACCCCAAACCAAGGACCTTAAACCCCACCTAACTCTCCTCTGCCCTGCAACAGGCTGTAGGCATCTTTCCTAACCAATCAAGGATAACTTGGGGAACATTGTTTATATAACCAAAGCTGGAATACATGAGGATTCTCTTGAGGTACAAAGTTTAGTATTTCAATATAAGCAGCACCAGAACAACCCCCTACAATGTACAATTTAATATATTACAGAAATTTAAATTCTTTAATCTCAATTGATCATTAATTTTCAGATAAAATTTCTTACTGCAAATGACTCTTTTTTTATAACTTATTTATAAAATACACAGGTTCAGGTGTTCAGGTTTATTTGAACATCAGAACTGATAGTCATTTACGGCAATGTCTTTGAATAGTCCAGTGACTCATTGTCTTTCTACATATCAACAAGACATTATCAACTGTTGGGATTTTTGAAAATTCAAAATTAGTTTGGATATTTATTACAAATTTTATATATACTGTTTCCATTACATATAATAGCCTACTCAACCATAGAAATAAAAGGCTCTGCCTGAGCATGACAAATACAGAGGCAGATGCTCAAAGCCAACAAGTGGACTGAGGGTCCCCAATGGAGGAGTTAGAGAAAGGACTGAGGGAGCGGAAAGGTTTTGCAACTCCATAGGAAGAACAACAATAACAACCAAACAGATACCCTAGAGTTCCCCGGGACTAAAACACCAGCCAGAGAGCATACATGGAGGGACCCATGGTGACAGGCACATATGTAGCAGAAGACGGCATTGTAGAGCATCAATGGGAGGAGAGGATCTTGGTCCTATGAAGGCTCGGTGCCCCACTATAGGGGAATGCGAGGGCAGGGAGGCAGGAGTGGGTGGGTGGAAGGGGGAACACCCTCATAGGAGCAGGGGGAGGGGGATTATATAGAGGGTTTCTGGGGAGTTACCTGGGAAATGAGATAACATTGAAATGTAAATAAAGAAAATATTCAATTAAGAATTTAAAATATTAAAAATATAAAAATAGATAGTTCAAATAGAAATATTAAAAAAGCTACTATAAATTATTCTAAAATTTGAAAATATAGAGTAGGCAGGCATAGTAGATTGATAACTTGTAGAAGAGCAAGAAACATACACACACACAAATACAAACACACACATATAGGTAGATGATATAGATATAAATGCACATGTAGATTATGTAGATGCAGATATAGATGTAGATGTGGATGTGGATGTGGATGTGGATGTGGATGTGGATGTGGATGTGGATATGGATATGGATATGGATATGGATATAGATATAGATATAGATATAGATATAGATATAGATATAGATATAGATATGGTGGGTTTGTGGAGGTGGGTGTATTGCTATTTTGCCTATAATGAATGTCTTTTTACCAGATATATGCATTGTACATATTGGCCAGACAAGGGCATAAGATTTCTTTAAAAGGGCATTTCTGGTAGTTGTGAGCAGTTATATGGTTGCTGAGAATCAAACCTGAACCGTCTGAAATGGTAGCCAATGAATTATCTTAACCACTGAGCCATCTTTCCAGTTTCTCAGAAGCTAATCATAAATTTGACAGAGAGCTTTCTTTCTGATTAGCTAGAGCCTGGAGTAGATGTTCAATGAGAAGTGAAGGTTTATTTCATCACATGTGCCATTTCTGTGTGAGAGCTTTGAAAGAAACTCAGGTACAGCTAACAATTATGAAAAGTTAATTCTGTGGAAGAACAGTTGTACTGAGAGGATCCAGGGCCCCCTTGGCATGTGGCTGAAAATTGATATTCAATGAATGAATTATTTAGTAAATGAATGAACTGCTTGAACAGAAGCCATTAATAGCACATAGAAATGCCACTGATAGAAAAGAGTGTCCTAAACTTGCATAGCTAATAGAAACAATTATTGAATGTTATATCAAATGCTATTCTATAGAAAGATGGTTAAATTACAAAAGGTAATCCATGTTATCTTATAGGAACATACTGCTTCCAAGACTGGAAAAGAAAACAAATCACAGCTGTGTATAGAATGTTCAGTTAATTATTAATGAATGTTTTGAAAAATATGTAAAATACATGTAAATAAACACTCACTGACCACCAATTTTTGGAGAAACTCATTCATCTAAAATTGTCTCAAAAATCATTCACTGGCTAAGAATGTGTCTAGGATCTATAGCTGAAACATGATCAATGCTGAGCTGATTAATGGGATCTTTATTATTTAATGTATTAAACATATTTGAAATAAAGTAGAGCCATGATAATAAGAATAAAGAAAAATTTGAAAGAAGACTCCTAGCCAGAATTTAGTCAGAATTACTGCAATTTATAACACAGAACTATGACATTTGACCATAATACCAAAATAATGTTTTAATATGTATTAATATTGTCTACATATGAAGTATACAGTAAATATAGAATTATTTCCAATTGCATCAGATGAAAATCATTTATTAAAAAATAAAATGTCAAATTAGATTGTTTACACTGTTCAGTGAAAACTTTGCTATATTCCAATAGTATTTAATATTTGCCTTGATGAAAATTGTTTCTAAAGAAATTGCATTTCAGTAAAACTTCAATTGGAATGCATTCTATTCCGATTGAAAGTATGTTGCATTTTATTTATTGTTATATTCATGGGAATTTTCATTTCCATTTGCAAAGATAAACAAAGCATAACATTATTCAATTTTGCCTCCTACCCATTTCAATCAAAAGTATGCTAAAGTATTTTTATTGTATTCTTCAAAGTTTTTCTTAGTTACCATGAGAATTTTTTCCAACTCTATTTCCTAACAATTTCAATTTAATAGTTTATTTTATAAAATACTGTTTAATATTAATTTTTTCCACAAAACCCAAAACTCTCCTTTAATATGCTGAAGCATTTGCTACACCATTCAATAAAGGTTAAGATTCTGATCCAGCCTCATTTTCACTTGATTCTCTATTCTTTGTTTATACTTCTAATAAAGTAGCTATTATAAGATGCTTATCAACCCCCAAAACAACTCTCAGTTATTTATGACTTATTATTTTGATCTCTGCAATTTTGAATAAAAATGAAAATTTCAAAAAAATAGTATAAAGGGCCAAAATAGTTATTCTTTACAGAAAGATATACTATTCATATACTGTTTAATCTATCTGTATATATTTTAGCATTTCCTTAAAATTGTACAAGTATTCTATGTGTGTCTGTGCAGTACCTCTTCAATATCATCATTGTTTGGATAATTTACACACACATACAGAATAAACATAGACACACAAATACACACACATACAAACAAACCTATATATTAATGATAGAAAATCTGTTTGGCTGTTCCTCAGAAAATTGCACACAGAACTACCTGAAGACCCAGCTATTTCACTCCTAGGCATATATCCAGAAGATGCTCCAACTTGTAATAAGGACACATGCTCCACTATGTTTATAGTAACCTTATTTATAATATCCAGAAGCTGGAAAGAACCCAAATGTTACTCAACAGAAGAATGGATACAGAAAATGTGGTACACTTACACAATGGAGTACTACTCAGGTATTAAAAACAATTAATTCATGAAGTCCTTAAGCAATTGCATGGAACTTGAAAATATCATCCTGGGTGAAGGCAACTAATCAGAAAAGAACACACACGGTATGCACTCACTGATAAGTGCATATTAGCCCAGAAGCTCAGAATACTCAAGATAATCCACAGACCACATGAAGCTCAAGAAGGTAGACCAAAGTGTGGATACCTTTATTGTTCTTAGAAGGGGAAACAAAGTACCTATGGTAGGAAATACAGAGACAAAGTGTGGAGTAGAGACTGAAGGAAAGACCATCCAGAGACTGCCCCACCTGGGGATCTATCCCATATACAGTTACCAAACCCAGACTCTATTATGGATGACAAGAACTGCTTGCTGAAAGGAGCCAGCTATGGTTGTCTCTTGAGGGACCTTTCCAGAGCTTTACAGATGCAGAGGCAGATGCTAGCAGCCAACCATTGGACTGAGCACAGGTTCCCCAATGGAGGAGTTAGAGGGAGGACTGGAGGAGCTGAAGGGGTTTGCAGCCCCATGGGAAGAATGATGATGTTGGCCAACCAGAACCTCCAGGGCTCCTAGGGACTAAGCCATCAACCAAGAGGTATGCATGGTTCCAGTCCCAAGTGTGATGGAGGAATGCCTTGTCAGGCATAGGTAGGAGGAGAGATCCTTGGTCCTATGAAGGCTCAATACATGCTCCAGTATGGGGAAATTGAGGAGGCATAGATGGGAATGAATTGGGTGGAGGAGCATCTTCTTGGAGGCAGCGTGTGGGAGGATGGGTTGGGGGTTTTCTGGGAGTGGGGGGTGAAAACTAGGAAAGGATATAACAATTGAAATGTAAATGAAGAATACATTTGATAAAAAATTAAAAGAAAATACATTAACATGGAAGAAAGAGAATTCCCATTTTTTTATTTGTTGGTTTAAGTGTGTCCTCCTTTAAGGAGGTGCCTTATATCCTGTGTGTGCATCTGTGTGAATGATGTGCCTCCCTTTTGATAGGCTCCTGCATAGTCATCACCTTCCTTTCTTCATAATCATTCCAATTCAAGCACTATCTGGTCAGAGAATCAATCTGGTGAAAATTAAATGAGTCACCCTATGTACTTGTTCGTTTAATGCCTTTTTGGTGGTGGGACTATTTAAAAAACAATACATTATATAAGCATATATCTGTTTATCACTATGTATTCATTCACATATATCTTTTCTAGTTTTTTGATGACTCGAATCCCAAACTTGCTTCTATCAAAATTCAAAACACTCTGTGACAGTTTCTATATTCTTATCCCAGGAGTGATACTAATAGGAGGTGTGGCCTTGTTAAAGTAAGTCCGTCACTGTGGGTGTAGAATTTAAGACCCTCATCCTAACTACCTGAAAGCAAATCTCCTCATAGCAGCCTTCAGATGAAGTTGTAGAACTCTCACCTCCTCCTGCACCACACCTGCCTGGACATTGACATGATCCTGCCTTGACAATACTGGACTGAACCTTTGAACCTGTAAGCTAGCCCCAATGAAATATTGTCCTTAGAAGAGTTGCCTTGGTCATGGTATCTGTTCACAGCAGTAAAATCCTAAGACATGCTCCATTAAACTATGTATGCACATTTTAAGAACCAGTATTATTTAAAGGTAAATGATTAACCAGTCTAATTAGCTTTTGTTTTTGTAAACAAATAAGGTGAGAGGCGGTAGGTCTCCATATTGCTACAAGGACACGGGTAGAGAGGCCCAGGTAGACAGATTCCATCCTGGGCTACCATCGTGCAGGTGGATACGCCAGGCTCTCACCACAGCCAGGGCTGAGGCTCTGCAGGACTTCTCCACACCCTCCGGCCTTGCACCAAGGCAGCTGGGAAGAGCCTGCCCCGTGGTCCCCTACAGCAGCTGTCACGATAGGTCTCCATATTGCTACCAGGACACGGCTAGAGAGGCCCAGGTAGACAGATTCCATCCAGGGCTACCATCTCGCGGGTGGATCTGCCAGGCTCTCACCACCAGCCAGGGCCAGGGCTGAGGCTCTGCAGGACTTCTCCACACCCTCAGGTCTTGTACGAAGGCAGCTGGGAACAGCCTGCCCCGTGGTCTCTTACAGCAGCAGTCGCAGTAGATCTCCATATTGCCACCAGGACATGGCTAGAGAGGCCCAATCTGTAGACAGATTCCATTGGGGTTACCATATTACGGGTGGATCTGCCAGGCTCTCGCCACTAACCAGGCCAAGGGCTGAGGCTCTGTGGGACTTCTCCACGCCCTCCGGCCTTGCACCAACCAGGTTGGGAATTGCCCTCCCTGAGGTCCCCTCAGCACTTGCAGAGGCAGTCTCTATCTTGCAGCATGGTCACCAGTAGAGAAACAACAGGTGGGTCCAGCCTCGAAAGAGGTTCAAACACCAGGCAGTGACAACAAGGTCAACAGACGCCAGAAATAACCAGATGGCAAAAGGAAAATGAAGGAACGTTACTAACAGAAATCTAGGCAGCATGACAGCATCTGAACCCAGTTTGCCGACAACAGGAAGCCCTGGATACCACAAGATTTGGATCTAAAATCACTGGTCAGGATGCTGGTAGCAGAATACATAGATGAATCTCTTAAAGAAATACAGGAGAAAATGGATCAAAACTTAGAAGCATTTACAAAGCAAACACAAAAATCACTTAAAGAAATTCAGGAGAATATGGATCAAAAAACAGAAGCCAATAAGGAGGAAACACAAAAATCACTTAAAGAAATACAGAAGAACGTGGGTCAACAAGTAGAAGATATGAAAGAAGAAACACAAAAATCTCTTAAAGAAATACATGAAAACATAATCAAGCAAGCAAAAGATCTGAGCATATCTATCCAGGTTCTAAAAACAGAAGTAGAAACAACTAAGAAATCGTGGAGGGAGACAACATGGGAAATAGAAAACCTTGGGAAGAAATCAGGGGTCATAGATGCAAATATCAACAACAGAATACAATAAATAGAAGAATCTCAGATGCAGAAGATACCATAGGAACCACTGATTCAACAGTCAAAGAAAATACTAAATGCAAAAAGCTTGTAACCCAAAACATCCAGGAAATCCAGGACACAATGAGAAGACCAAACATAAGGATTATAGGTATAGATGAGAGTGAAGATTTACAACTTAAAGGGCCAGCAAATATCTTCTACAAAATTATGGAAGAAAACTTCCCCAACCTAAAGAGAGATGCCCATGAATATACAAAAAGCCTACAGAACTCCAAACAGACAGGAACAGAACAGAAATACATCCCGTCACATAATAAACAAAACCCCAAATGTACTAAACAAAGAAAGAATATTAAAGGCAGCAAGAGAAAAATGCCAAGTAGCATATAAAGGAAGACCTATCAGAATTACACCAGACATCTCACCTGAGACCATGAAAGCTACAACATGCTGGGCAGATATCATGCAAACTCTAAGATAACACAAATTTCAGCCAAAACTACTTTACCCAGCCAAACTCTCAATCGCCATAGATGGAGACATCAAGTTATTCCATGACAAAACCAAATTTGCACGTTATCTTTCCACAATCCCAGCCCTACAAAGGATAATAGGGGGAAAACATCAACATAAGGAAAGAAACTACACCCTGGAAGAAGCAAGATAGAAACCTCCTCTCATCAAATCCAAAAGAAGATAACCTCTCAAAAATAAGAAAAGAATTTCAAAAATGTTGGGAGGTAATAATTATTATTCCTTAATATCTCTTAACATCAATGGACTCAATTCCCCAATAAAAAGACTTAGACTAACAGACTGGATACAGAAAGAGGACCCTACATTTTGCTGCATACAGGAAACACATCTCAGTGTTAAAGACAAACACTGCCTTAGAGTAAAAGGCTGGAAGAAGAATTTTACAAGCAAATAGTCTCAGGAAACAAGCTGGAGTAGCCATTCTAATATCAGATAAAATTGATTTTCAACCTAAAGTCATCAAAAGAGGCTCGGATGGTCACTTCTTGCTGGTCAAAGGGAAAATCCACCAAGCAGAACTCTCAATACTGAACACCTATGCTCCAAATGCAAGGGCACCCTCATTCGTAAAAGAAACCTTACTAAAGCTTAAAGCACACATTGCACCTAACACAATAATTGTGGGTGACTTCAACACTACACTCTCCTCAATGGAATGATCAGGAAAGCAGAAAATAAACAGGGACACAGTGAAACTAATTGAAACTCTGGACCAATGGGATTTAACAGATATATATAGAACATTTCATCCTAAAGCTAAAGAATATACCTTTTTCTCAGCACCACATGGTACCTTCTCCAAAATAGACCATATAATTGGTCACAAGACAGATGTCAACAAATACAAGAAGATCGAGCTAATCCCATGCCTCCTATCAGATCACCATGGAGTAAGAGTGGTCTTCAATAGCAACAGAAACAACAGAAAGCCCACATACACATAGAAACTGAACAATACTCTACTCAATGACACCTTGGTCAAGGAAGAAATAAAAAAAGAAATCAAAGACTTTTTAGAATTCAATGAAAATGAAGGTACAACCTACCCAAATCTATGGGACACAATGAAAGCAGTGCTAAGAGGATCCAAAAAGAAACTGGAGAGAGCATACACTAGCAGCTTAACCGCACACCTTAAAGCTCTGGAAGAAAAAGAAGTTAATTTACCCAGGAGGAGTAGAAGACAGGAAATCATCAAACTCGGGGCTGAAATCAATCAAGTAGAAACAAAGAAAACCACACAGAGAATCAACAAAACCAGAAGTTGGTTCTTTGAGAAAATCAACAAGATAGATAAACCCTTAGCCAAACTAACCAAAGGACACAGAGACAGTATCCAAATTAAAAAAAAAATTAGAAATGAAAAGGGGGACATAACAACAGAAACTGAGGAAATTCAAAAGATCATCAGATCCTACTAAAAAGGTCTATACTCAACACAACTGGAGAATCTGGAGGAAATGGACAATTTCCTAGAGAGATACCAAATACCAAAATTAAATCAGGATCAATTAGATCAGCTAAATAGTCACATAACCCCTAAAAAAAATAGAAGGGGTTATAGAAAGCCTCCCAACCAAAAAAAGTACGGGACCAGATGGTTTTAGTGCAGAATTCCACCAGACATTCAATGAAGACTTAACACCATTACTCCTCAAACTATTCCACAAAATATGAACAGAAGGGACACTGCACAACTCGTTCTTCAAAGCCACAATTACGCTGGTACCAAAACCACACATAGATCCAACAAACAAAGACAACAACAGGACAATTTCCCTTATGAATATTGATGCAAAAATACTAAATAAAATTCTTGCCAACCGAATACAAGAGCACATCAAAATAATCATTCACCATGATCAACTAGGTTCATCCCAGGGATACAGGGATGTTTTAATATATGGAAATCAATCAATGTAATCCACTACATAAACAAACTAAAAGAAAAAAACCACATGGTCATCTCATTAGATGCTGAAAAAGCATTCGACAAAATTCAGCATCCTTTCATGTTAAAAGTCTTGGAAAGAGCAGGAATGCAAGGCCCATACCTAACATAGTAAAAGCAATCTAGAGCAAACTAGCAGCCAACATCAAACTAAATGGAGAGAAACTTGAAGCAATCCCACTAAAATCGGGGACTAGACAAGGATGTCCTCTCTCTCCAATTCTTTTCAATATAGTACTCGAAGTTCTAGCGAGAACAATTAGACAACGTAAGGAAATCAAAAGGATACAAATTGGAAAGGAAGAAGTCAAACTATCATTATTTGCAGACGATATGATAATTTACTTAAGTGAACCAGAAAACCCCACCAGAGAACTTCTACAGCTGGTAAACAACTTCAGCAAAGTGGCAGGTTATAAAATCAACTCAAGCAAATCAGCAGCCATCTTGTACACAAAGGACAAGCAGGCTGAGAAAGAAGTTAGGGAAATAAAACCCTTCACAAAAGCCACAAACAACATAAAGTACCTTGACGTTACTCTAACCAAACAAGCACAAGATCTGTATGACAGGAACTTCAAGTCCTTGAAGAAAGAAATCGAAGAAGACCTCAGGAGATGGAAAATATTTCTTGCTCCTGGATTGGCAGGATCAATATAGTAAAAATGGCCATGTTGCCAAAAGCAATCTACAGATTCAATGCAATCCCCATCAAAATCCCAACTCAATTCTTCATAGATCTAGAAAGAGCAATTCTCAAATTCATCTGGAGCAACAAAAAACCCAGGATAACTAAAACTATTCTCAACAATAAAAGGACTTCTGGGGGAATCAATATCCCTGACCTCAAGCAGTACTACAGAGCAATTATGTTAAAAACTGCATGGTATTAGTACAGCAACAGGCAAGTAGATCAGTGGAATAGAAATGAAGACCCAGAAATGAACCCACAGACTTATGGTTACTTTATCTTTAATAAAGGAGCTACAACCATCCAGTGGAATAAAGATAGCCTTTTCAACAAATGGTGCTGGTTCAACTGGAGATCAATATGCAGAAGAATGCGAATTGACCTACTCTTATCTCCTTGTACTAAGATCAACTCCAAGTGGATCAAGGACCTCCACATAAAACCAGACACCCTGAAACTATTAGAAAAGAAACTTGGGAAGCCCCTGGAGGACATGGGCACAGGGTGAAAGTTCCTGAACCAATAGCTTATGCTCTAAGATCAAGAACTGACAAATGAGTCCTCATAAAATTACAGTTTCTGTAACGCAAAGGACACTGTCAGAAGGACAAAACAACAACCAGCAAAGTGGTAAAAGATCTTAACCAACCCCACATCTGATAGAGGGCTAATATCCAATATATACAAAGAACTGAAGAAGTTAGACCCCAAAGAACCAAATAACCCTATCAAAAATGGGGTACAGAGCTAAACAAAAAATTTTCACCAGAAGAAATTTCGATGGCCGTGAAACACCTTAAGAGATGTTCAACATCAGTAGTCATCAGGGAAATGCAAATCAAAACCACCCTGAGATTCCACCTCACACCAGTCAGAATGGCTGAATAAAAATTCAAGAGACAATAGGTGCTGGCGAGGATGTGGAGAAAGAGGAACACTCCTACACTGTTGGTGGGATTGCAAGATGGTACAACCGCTCTAGAAATCAGTCTGGTGGTTCCTCAGAAAATTGGGCATGTCACTTCCAGAGGATCCTGGCATACCACTCCTGGGCATATACCCAGAGGATTCCCCTGCATACAATAAAGACACATGCTCCACTATGTTCATAGCAGCCTTGTTTATAATAGCCAGAAGTTGGATGGAGCCCAGGTATTCCTCAAAGGAGAAATGGATACAGAAAATGTGGTATATATATACAATGGA
Organism: Apodemus agrarius; assembly: GCA_964023405.1. Lineage (NCBI taxonomy): Eukaryota > Metazoa > Chordata > Mammalia > Rodentia > Muridae > Apodemus > Apodemus agrarius. The sequence goes on along the minus strand of OZ030016.1, from coordinate 24,586,301 downwards.
ATATTACTCAGCAATTAAAAATAATGAATTCATGCAATTTGTAGGCAAATGGTTAGATCTGGAAAATATCATCCTAAGTGAGTTAACCCAATCACAAAAGAGTACATGTGAAATGCAATCACTGATAAGTGGATATTAATGAGCCCAGAAGCCCTAAATACTCAAGGCACTATTAGAAAGTCAAATGATTCCCAAGAAGAAGAAAGGAGAGGACCCTGGACCCGAAAAGATTGGATGCAGTTTTGTAGGAGAGTACCAGAACAGAGAAATGGGGGGGTGATTGGGGAATAGTTGCGGGGGGGGGGAGAGGACTTATGGGACTTATGGTGTGGGGGAACTGGGAAAGGGGAAAGCCTTTGGAATGTAAACAAATAATATAGAATAAAAATTTTTTAAAAAGGTGAGAGAAAAGCTGCAAAGAAAAGCTAGCAGAGGCAGGACGTATAAAAGGGAGCAAAAGGTCAGTCAACACTGAAGTCATGAAAACTCTACAGAAGAACTTAATATTTCATAAAATAAATTTGAAAATAATACAAAGAAATGCCCCTGATATTTTGAAACATCAAAAAAAAAGTGAAAAGAAAATGCAGTTCACTGAGTAGTGAGGTGAAAAGGTCCTGAGAGGAGCTGATTAATTAATCAGCTTGTATTAATTAATCAGATTGCATTAATTAATACAATCAAATTGTATTTAATCACATAGAAAGGACAAAAAGAAATAGATAAAACCATTTTTGAAAATAAAACACTTTTTAATATAATAATAACCAATATCTTGTCAAAACACTTTTTAATATAATAGTAATTGATATCTTGTCAGGTGTGCTATGAAAGGTCTCAGTTCATAAACTCCAATATTCTCTATAACTGCTTCCACAGGCTTCTTCTCCTGTGTCACCCTTTGTTGTGTGTTTGCTTAATGATGCCATTATGCATTTGCTTATTTGTATATGTTTGAAGTATATTTCCAAATATTAGAAGAGAGATAAATTATGGTCATTGCTCTCAAATCCATGTAATTAAAACAACAGTAACAAAAACCATTTAACCACATAAATGACTTTACAAATATTCATCAAATAACCACTATAGACTGAGAGGAAATATTGTTAGTGACAGTGTCAACTTAGGTTTTCTAAGTATCATATATCTCTGCTTTTTGTCTTATGCTGTGGTTGCAACCCAAGTGGTTTGGCTTGAGCAGGTTTCCCAGAAGGCTCTATCTTCCTGGTTACTCCAACCGATGAAATGCTATAACCCGAAAAATTATATCTTGGACTTTCTTTTTTCCAGATTGCCTTTTTTATTATATAGTTTCTTTGTTTACATTTCAAATGTTATACCCTTTCCTTGTTTTACCTCCAACCCCGTCCCATCCTTCTTCCCCCTGCTAATTTACTAAACCACTCCCAATTCCCTGTCCAGGTATTCCCCTACACTAAGCCAGTGAGCCTTCACAGGTCTAAGGATCTTGACTCTCATTGATGTCCTATAAGGCCATCCTCTCCTACACATCTGTTGGAGCCATAGGTCCCTCCATATGTACTCTTTGGTTGGTGATTAAGTCCCTGGGAGCTCTGGGGGTACTTGGTGGTTCATATTGTTTTTCTTCCTATGGGGCTACAAACACCTTCAGCTTCTTGGGTCCTTTCTCTAGCTCTTCCATTGGGGACCCTGTGCTCAGTTCAACAGTTGGCTGTGAGCATAGTCCCATAGTTTGAGGCACTGCCAGGGCTTCAAAGGAGACAGTTATTTCAGGCTCCTGTCAGCAATCACTTGCTGGCATCCACTTCATTGTATAAATATGCCACATTTTCTGTATCCATTCCTCTGCTGAAGGACATCTGGATTCTTTCCATCTTCTGGTTATTATAAATAAAGCTGCTATGTATATAATGGAGCATGTGTCCGTATTACATGTTGGAGCATCTTCTGGGTATATGCCAGGATGGGTACAGCTGGGTCCTCTGGTTGTACTATGTCCAGTTTTCTGAGGAACCACTAAACTGATTTTGAGAATGGTTTTACCAGCTTGTAATCCCATCAGTAATGGAGGAGTGTTCCTCTTTCTTCACATCCTCACCAGTACCTGCTATACCCTGAGTTTTTCATCTTAGTCATTCTGACTGGTATAAAGTGGAATCTCAGGGTGGTTTTGGGGATATCCTCATGGAAACAGGGATGGGAAGGAGGTATGGGATGTGGATCAGTTGAAGGGTGGACCAGGAGGGGAATAAAATCTGGATTGTAAAATAAATAAATAAATAAATAAATAAATAAATAAATAGTGCTCATTTAGAAGAGAAGATTTAACAAAAATTTCAGGTCAGGGTTGCAACAGGAGATGAGGCTTCTAGCCATTTCCCATGGTCAGTGATTACTGGGAGTATTCTTTGTTCTTTGTTAAGAGTTTTTCTTCTCTTAACAACAAAGAGATGCTGTCAGCCCATGATGCCTCTTGGCTTTTAGAGCTTATTTTCAAATCTTGGCAAGTGATCCTCTAATAAGTCTTCCATATTTCCTCAGTGTCAGCAAGCCAGGGAAGCTCTCTGATGTTTCTGCTTCTCCTCCCCCTCCTCTTCCTCCTTTCCTTTTGTTTCTTCTTTGTCTTCCTCCTCCTCTACCTCCTCCTTCTCCTTCTTTATTACAATATTTATTCATTCATTCTACATCCTGATATCATGCCACTCTCCTCTAGACCTTCCTCTTCTTGTAGTTGATACTCACAGGAAAGAAAATCTCTCCTTAGATTCACTAAAACCAACTGGTCACACTCCACTTGCAGACAAGACAATCCACTATATTCCTCCCACTTGACTGTATTCAGTCAGTGAAGTGTTTTATACAAAAGAGACCCATCAGCCTATGGAGCATTTGATATCATTTGAAAATTCTGCCTAGTGTATCTTCATTGACCATCAACATTGTGTTTGGTTATGTTTTAAAAAACAGTAATTTGGAGCCGGGCGTGGTGGCGCACACCTGTAATCCCAGCACTTGGGAGGGAAAGGCAGGCGGATTTCTGAGTTCGAGGCCAGCCTGGTCTACAGAGTGAGTTCCAGGACAGTCAGGGCTACACCGAGAAACCCTGTCTTGAAAAACCAATATATATATATATATATATATATATATTAATTTCAATGATATCTACTTTAAAAGGAAGTGCAGGGAAAAGAGTAGCATTTATCACTATGTGTAGGTATAATTGAACTTTGGTAGTCACTTTTCTGATCACAATAAAGCTAAAAAGGAATGGAATGAAGTACAAGGGAGAGAAAGAACAAAAACAAAATCATTGGGCTTATTTGAGTTCAATAAAGCTTTCTGAAAGCCTGCTATAACTAATGAACCCTTAACACAGAACACAAAGGAGCTAAAATTGTACTGAAAGTACTTTGTAAGAAGCAACTTAGAGCCGGGCGTTGGTGGCGCATGCCTGTAATCCCAGCACCTGGGAGGCAGAGGCAGGCGGATTTCTGAGTTCGAGGCCAGCCTGGTCTACAGAGTGAGTTCCAAGACAGCCAGGACTACACAGAGAAACCCTGTCTCAGAAAAAAACAAAAACAAAAACAAAAACAAAAACAAAAAAAAAAAAAAAAACAAGAAGCAACTTAGATAGGCTGGATCCATAGGTGGGGCAATTCCCTGCCTATGTTGATTCTTTAAAACATGCCCCACTTGGAATCCATCCTGTCTGCAGACACCAAACCAGACACTGTTGTGTTTGCCAAGAGGCACTTGCTGACAGGAATTTGGTGTGACTGTTCCTTGGGAGGTTCAGTCAGCAACTGATAAAATGCATGTGTGAATACTTGGTGCCAACCATCAGACTGGTGGGGGAGCTGATAGAAGGCCTGGAGGAACTAAGAGGCATTGCAACCCCTTAGGAAAAACAACATAGGCTGACCAGACCTCCCAGTGTTCCCAGAGACTAGACCACCAAACAAGGAGGTGTACAGAGAAGGTAGGCAACCATGGCTCTGGATGGAAATGTAGCAGAAAAATGGCCTTGCTTGACAGTAATGGGAGGGGAGTTCTTTGGTCCAGCGGATGTTGATGCCCCAGCATGGAGGGATGCTGCAGCAGTGGGGCAGGAGAGGAGGGTGTGGGTAGGTGGGGATGTATCCTCACACAGGCAAAGTGGAGGCAGGAGAGGGTAGATATGGGAAGGAAGGTTGGTGGAGGGGTAACCAGGAATTGTGATATCATTTGAGAAGTAAATGAATGGAATGATTTTAAAGAGAAACTTAGAACATGATATTATTTATTATTGTTATCTTTTTGTCCTATTACACAGATAATTTTGCAAAGGTTAAAATAGACCATGTGTACTTAGAAATCCTCTTCATGTTTCTGCTACTCTTCCCTAACCATTACAGGGCTCATTTACCAGGGGAGTGAGTTTTGCATAGGCAATTTTGTATGCTTTGCCTTTCTCCTAAGTACATTCCTGTCTTCGGTCATCAACTACCAGACCATGTAATTCACTGTGTAGGAGATATGTTGTGGTCCAATTCTCTCTGATTCTGAATTTGACATATAGAGACAAAAATACTCATCACTGGATACCTAATAGAACAATTTCCCAATATGGGCTTGTACAATGATGAAGTCCACACAGAAAATAGCAGGTCAGTCCTGCAGTTTTCCAATTTCAAAAGGGTTAGTTGTTTAAAACCATTGCCATTTGAATTTCTGAATCTTGTGCTATAAAAGAATGTGTTGCCCAATTTTAATGCATTTTAAAATGTGAGTTAGGTTTACTTGGTACTTGTTTCTGCTGCTATTAATCACTGTGTCCTCTCATTTCTAAACAACATTTCAACTTATACAAGTTTTATTACTGTATATTACTACTTTAATTTTTTAACATCATTTACTTTCTATGTTTGTATATTCTGAGTATTTCCCTATAGCGTAATATCTGAAAACATGATGGCTTTTATTGAGAAAAAAAAACGTGATGGCTGCATGTGATGAAGATCATTTCTTTGTAACAAATAAACTTTGTCTTTAGACTTTCCACATTAGTTCTCATCTCATCAAATTGTGAGTCACACAGTGACATTTATCCTGTGTTAATCACCTGTCCTCGAGTTTCTATTTCTGTGGTGAACCACATTGACCAAAAAGCCAGTTGCAGAGGAAAGGGTTTATTGGGCTTACAGTTTCACATCATAGTCTATCATTGAATGAAGCCAGAGCAGGAACTCTAAGAAGACAGGAACACGCAGGCAGGAACTGGTGCACAGGCCATGAAGGGGTGCTGCTTACTGACTTGCTCCCCATGGCCTGCTCAGTCTGCTTTCTTATACATTCCAGGAACACCAGCCAGGAATGGCACTAACCACATGGAATGAGCACTCCTTTACTGATCAGTAATTAAATGGAGATATTGATGGCATTTCTTCCACTGAGTTTCTTTCTCTGGTGACTGACCCTAGCTTGTGTCAAGTTGACACAATGCAAGCCAGTAAACTATCTTTATTTGTTAAATCCTCTTCTCTGTCATCATATATAGCATAAGAAAAAACTAGATATAACACCTGTGGTTTTGTCTTTAGAATAAATATATAGTTAACATATAAGAGTAGTGATTCATAGACTTTAGATATTTCATTTATTTTTGTGATTATAATACAATTACATTAATTGTTATCTTTTCTTCCCTCAAACCCTTCCATGTAACCCTGCTTTTACTTTTTCAGATTCATACCCTCTTTTGCATCAATTGTTAGATACACACATATATATGTGTATCAGCATAAATTATGATGTTTATAATACCTATATATTTATATGTATATAATATATAATAAATATGAAATAAATTGATAATATAAAATAAATATATAATAATGTCTTTATATTTTGGTATATATAATATTTAATATGTATAAATACTCAAATGCTTACATAATGCAATTTTATAACATATGACATTTATAATATATAAATATATGAATATAAACATATTCATATATATACGTATATATATGTAAGACCAATCTGCTCTGTCTCCATTATGATGTTTGTATGTTTACTCAGGGTTGATCATTTGGTATTGGATAATCAATTGATGTATTCTCTACTGGGGAAATACTCAAAACTGAATTATGGATTCCAATCCCAACTGATGTATCTATAATAAAACTCCTGCATCTAAAGCTCAGGGACAAGGTGCAAGGAGGGTCAGAGATTGTAAAAGACAGACTATTGAGAAGTTTGTTGTGAGACTGTATCTTAGCAGTCTCAGAAACTACCCCTGTAAGTCTCATCATGAATGTCTCAACATGACCTGAACAAAGACAATGCTAATGTACTCATTCATGTTTTAAAGACAATTTGAACTATTTTAAATGTTTCCAGTTTTACTCTTGCATAGGTTTAATGTACAAAAACTACTCAGAGCTTTAAAATATATGTTTATTTTTTAATTAACAAATTTAATTAACTTCAAAGAAAAATTCTGTGTTAATAGTTAACAAGTGCTTATTTTAAATACATGTATAGATCAAAACTGAGGTAAATTATAATACTATGTTTCAGATTTGTTTTATATAACCATATATTTCAAACTTACTTCATGAAGATACACAATCTAATGTGCTTCATTCAGTTAATGAAGCTTAGATATTGATATCAGAATCTCTGTATTTACTAAATTGTAAGTTCTATGAAAAGACTGGATCCAGTTTTGTAGGAGAGTACCAGAACAGAGAAATGTTGGCGGGGGGGGGATGATTGGGGAATGGGCGGGAGGAAGAGGACTTATGGGACCTATGGTGAGGGGGGAACTGGGAAAGGGGAAAGCCTTTGGCATGTAAACAATGAATATAGAAAATAAAAGAAAAGAGCTCACAACTCTGGAGATGTTGTATAATTAATTTATTTCTCATCAGAGGACTTGCCTTTGTTAATTCACCTATTCATTACACAAATGAATTTTTCATCTGTGAAAGAACTGGGAAATGCCAAGTCTCTATAGTAAATATGGTTTTTATGGCATTAAAATTTTGGATATGTAAGTAAGTAGCAAAAGTTATATGTTAAAATAGTGGGGTATTAGTTTTGTAACTATTAAGGATGTGTTCCCAGTCTTTAAGCCTATCTTGTGCAAAATTCTCACTTATTTTAGTGCGGCCATAGTGGTTTTGTGAGTCCTGGATTAATGACTGCAATGCTTTCAGTAACACTTCTATTAATATTTGATTATATATTTCCCTCCAGCTCACTTCTCTCCAATTATTGTCAGAAGAGTTATGGCCTTATAATGCATTGGTCTCGACCCATAACTTGCACAAACAGTGAATCTTTGTTCATTGACATACTGAGAAGTCCCCTGCACCAACTTCTCCCTATGTTTTTTTGGTTGGCTGGTTGGTTGGTTGGTTTTTAAAAAACACAATGGCTCTTTATTTCTTCCTTATCTCCCTGAACACAGTTATTTATCTTTCTACATTAACCAAATCTACATCTACTTCCACTTGTCTTCTTCTGCAGAGGCTGTAAGATTTTGGTCTCTGCTGTCAAGAGATGAGACAGCCACAAAATAAGCTGCCCATGATTGGGTAGCTTGTTGGTAGAACACTTGCCTAGCGTACATGTTTAAGGAAAGGCACAAGAGATCTACACTAATATATACAACTAGCACACAATTTCAGTGGGGACTTCTCTATTTTCTTGTATTTTTCTTTGGACATTGATGATTAGTCAGCATACTACACAAAGTATTAACATATGCAGCTTTCTCTGAAAATTTAATTATAAACTACCATACTATATAATTTTTAGCTATCTTTCTTAATTTTATTTATATTTATACCACGTTCAAGTTTTGGTAAAGATTTAAAAAAAAAAATAGTTCAGATAGTGAATGGTTTCAGCTCTTATCTCTAGATGATTATTGCCCTTAATAAAGTATAAGATCTTCCAATTAAGTCACTATGGCTGTCTAGAGTAATTAATATTGTTTTTCACATACAGAAAGTAGACCTCAGGACTTATCTTCTCACACTGTTTTATCTCAGCCTTGTAATGCCAATAGTATTTCCCTTGTGTTGGATCCTTTCCCTGTTTCAGGTCTTTACAGTAGTAACAAGGAACATAATGTTTTCATTCATGTCCTGACTCTTCATTGTAGCTTTTAAGTAAATAATCAGTAACCAATCTTGCACTTTATGAGAGAGATTCAATTCTAAAAGCATAATTACATATTTTCATAGTTTAGTCTTCACATTACTGATACATTACACTAGAATTTTATAATAATTTTAAAAGATGTAAATATTTTAAGTTGGCAATATAATGACAAAGAGAGGAGAAACATAGATAATATCTTTTACTTAGGTGCACGGAGGCTGCGGTCTGCAACCAGTGGCCCCTGGACCAGCGATAGCAGCGGGCCTCCATATTGCAACCAGGACACAGCTGGAAAGGCCCAGATAAACACCCCTTCTAGGGCTACCCTCACGGGGGGGATCTGCTAGGCTCTAAGAGCCAAGCAGGCTGAGTTCCGCCTAGGCTCTGTGAGTCTTCCCCGCACTCTCTGGCCATGCACCAAGGCTGCGGTCTGCAACCAGCTCGCCGGCCCCTGGACCAGCAATAGAGGCGGGCCTCCACATTGCAACCAAGACACAGCTGGAAAGGCCCAGGCTCTGTGGGACTTCCCCGCACCCTCTAGCGGTGCACCGAGGCAGTGGGCACAACCAGCTCGCCGGCTCCTGGACCAGCAATAGCAGCAGGCCTCCATATTGCAACAAGGACACAGCTGGAGAAGCCCAGGTAGACAGACTCCATCAGGGGCTACAATCACATGGGTGGCAGCCAGCTTATGATCCCTTAAAGCAGCAGTCACACATATTCACCAGTAGAGAAACAACAGGTGAGCCCAGCCTCACAGGAGATTCAAACACCAGCCACTGACAACAAGGCCAAATAACACCAGAAATAACCAGATGGCAAAAGGAAAACGAAGGAACGCTACTAACAAAAATCAAGGCAACATGACAGCATCTGAACTCAGTTCTCCAACAGCAGGAAGCCCTGGATACCCCAAAACACCAGAAAAACAAGACTTGGATATAAAATCACTGGTCAGGATGCTGGTAGCTGAACACATAGAAAAATCTCGTAAAGAAATAGAGGAGAAAATGGATCAAAAGTTAGAATCCTTTACGAGACAAATACAAAAATCACTTCAAGAAATTCAGGAGAAGATGGATCAAAAAGAAGAAGACAATAAGGAAGAAAGACAAAAGTCACTTAAAGAACTACAGAAGAACGTGGGCCAACAAGTAGAAGCTATGAAAGAGGAAGCACAAAAATCTATTAAAGAAATACATGAAAACACAATCAAGCAAGCGAAAGATCTGAGCACATCCATCCAGGTACTAAAAACAGAAGTAGAAAAAACTAAGAAATCACAGAGGGAGACAACATTGGAGATAGAAAACCTTGGGAAGAAATCAGCGGCCATAGATGCAAGTATCAACAATAGAATGCAAGAGATAGAAGACAGAATCTCAGAAGCCAAAGATACCATAGAAACCATTGATTCAACAGTCAAAGAAAATACTAAATGCAAAAATGTGGTAACCCAAAACATCCAGGAAATCCAAGACACTATGAGAAGACCAAACCTAAGGATTATAAGTATAGACGAGAGTGAAGATTTACAAGTTAAAGGGCCAGCTAATATCTTCTATAAAATTATGGAAGAAAACTTCCCCAACCTAGGGAGAGAGATGCCCATGAATATACAAGAAGCCTATAGAACCCCAAACAGACTGGACTAGAACAGAAATACATCCCGTCACATAATAATCAAAACTCCAAATGTAATAAACAAAGAAAGAATACTAAAGGCAGCAAGAGAAAAAGGCCAAGTAACATATAAAGGAAGACCTATCAGAATAACACCAGACTTCTCACCTGAGACCATGAAAGCTAGAAATCCTGGGCAGATATCATGCAAACTTTAAGAGAACACAAATTTCAGCCAAAACTACTTTACCCAGCAAAATTCTCAATCGCCATTGATGGAGGCATCAAGGTATTCCATGACAAAACGAAATTTGCACGATATCTTTCCACAAATCCAGCCCTACAAAGTATAATAGGGGGAAAACACCAAGACAAGGACGGAAACTACACCCGAGAAGAAGCAAGATAGAAACCTCCTCTCATCAAACCCAAAAGAAGATAACCTCTCAAATATAAAATAAATAAATAAATAAATAAATAAATATAAATAAATAAAAATAATTTTAAAAATGTCTGGAGGAAATAATTATCATTCCTTAATATCTCTTAACATCAATGGGCTCAATTCCCCAATAAAAAGACATAGATTAACAGACTGGATATGGAAACAGGACCCTACATTTTGCTGCATACAGGAAACACATCTCAGTGTTAAAGACAAACACTGCCTTAGAATAAAAGGATGGAAGACAATTTTACAAGCAAATGGTCTCAGGAAACAAGCGGGGGTAGCCATTCTAATATCAGATAAAATAGACTTCCAACCTAAAGTCATCAAAAGAGACTCAGAAGGTCACTTCTTGCTTGTCAAAGGGAAAATCCACCAAAAAGAGCTCTCAATACTGAACATTTATGCTCCAAATACAAGGGCAACCTCCTTCGTAAAAGAAACCTTACTAAAGCTAAAAGCACACATTACACCTAACACAATAATTGTGGGTGACCTCAACACTCCACTCTCCTCAATGGACCGATCAGGAAAGCAGAAACTAAACAGGGACACAGTGAAACTAATTGAAACTTTGGACCAATTGGATTTAACAGATATATATAGAACATTTCATCCTAAAGCTAAAGAATATACCTTTTTCTCAGCCCCGCATGGTACCTTCTCCAAAATTGATCATATAATTGGTCACAAGACAGATGTCAACAAATACAAGAAGATCGAGCTAATCCCATGCTTCCTATCAGACCACCGTGGAGTAAGAGTGGTCTTCAATAACAACAAAAACAACAGAAAGCCCACATACACATGGAAACTGAACAATACTCTACTCAATGACACCTTGGTCAAGGAAGAAATAAAAAAAGAAATCAAAGACTTTTTAGAATTCAATGAAAATGAAGGTACAACCTACCCAAATCCATGGGACACAATGAAAGCAGTGCTAAGAGGAAAACTCATAGCCCTAAGTGCATCCAAAAAGAAACTGGAGAGAGCATACACTAGCAACTTAACGGCACACCTAAAAGCCCTGGAAGAAAAACAAGTTAATTCACCCAGGAGGAGTAGAAGACAAGAAATCACCAAACTCAGGGCTGAAATCAATCAAATAGAAACAAAGAGAACCATACAAAGAATCAACAACACTAAGAGCTGGTTCTTTGAGAAAATCAACAAGATAGATTAAACCCTTAGCCAGACTAACCAAAGGACACAGAGACAGTATACAAATTAACAAAATTAGAAATGAAAAGGGAGACATAACAACAGAAACCGAGGAAATTCAAAAGATCATCAGATCCTACTACAAAGGTCTATACTCAAAACAACTGGAGAATCTGGAGGAAATGGGCAATTCCTAGACAGATATCAAATACCAAAATTAAACCAGCATCAAGTAGATCAGCTAAATAGTCCCATAACCCCTAAAGAAAGAGAAGGGGTTATAGAAAGCCTCCCAAACAAAAAAAGTACGGGACTAGATAGTTTTAGTGCAGAATTCTACCAGACCTTCAAAGAAGACTTAACACCAATACTTTTCAAACTATTCCACAAAATAGAGACAGAAGGGACACTGCCCAACTCATTCTTCGAAGCCACAATTACGCTAATACCTAAACCACAAAAAGATCCAACAAAGAAAGAGAACTACAGGCCAATTTCTCTTATGAATATAGATGCAAAAATACTAAATAAAATTCTTGCTAACCGAATCCAAGAGCACATCAAAATGATCATCCACCACGATCAAGTAGGCTTCATCCCAGGGATGCAGGGATGGTTCAATATATGGAAATCCATCAATGTAATACACTCCATAAACAAACTGAAAGAAAAAAACCACATGGTCATCTCATTAGATGCTGAAAAAGCATTCGACAAAATTCAGCATCCTTTCATGCTAAAAGTCTTGGAAAGAGCAGGAATTCAAGGCCCATACCTAAACGTAGTAAAAGCAATCTACAGCAAACCAGTAGCCAACATCAAAATAAATGGAGAGAAACCTGAAGCATTCCCACTAAAATCAGGGACTAGACAAGGCTGCCCTCTCTCTCCATATCTTCTCAATATAGTACTTGAAGTTCTAGCGAGAGCAATTAGACAACATAAGGAAGTCAAAGGGATACAAATTGGAAAGGAAGAAGTCAAACTATCATTATTTGCAGACAATATGATAGTTTACTTAAGTGACGCAAAAAACTCCACCAGACAACTTCTACAGCTGATAAACAACTTCAGCAAAGTGGCAGGTTATAAAATTAACTCGAGCAAGCCAGTGGCCTTCTTGTACTCAAAGGACAAGCAGGCTGAGAAAGAAATTAGGGAAATAACACCCTTCACAATAGCCACAAACAACATAAAGTATCTTGGCATAACTCTAACCAAACAAGCGAAAGATCTGTACAACAGGAACTTCAAGTCCTTGAAGAAAGAAATCGAAGAAGACCTCAGAAGGTGGAAAAATATTTCTTGCTCCTGGATTGGCAGGATCAATATAGTAAAAATGGCCATCTTGCCAAAAGCAATATACAGATTCAATGCGATCCCCATCAAAAATCCCAACTCAATTCTTCATAGATCTAGAAAGAGCAATTCTCAAATTCATCTGGAGCAACAAAAAACCCAGGATAGCTAAAACTATTCTCAACAATAAAAGGACTTCTGGGGGAATCAATATCCCTGACCTCAAGGAATACTACAGAGCAATTGTGTTAAAAACTGCATGGTATTGGTATAGCAACAGGCAAGCAGATCAATGGAACAGGATTGAAGACCCAGAAATTAACCCACAGACTTATGGTCACTTGATCTTTGATAAAGGAGCCACAACCATCTGGTGGAATAAAGATAGCCTTTTCAACAGATGGTGCTGGTTCAACTGGAGGTCAACATGCAGAAGAATGCAAATTGACCCACTCTTATCTCTTTGCACTAAGATCAACTCCAAGTGGATCAAGGACCTCCACATAAAACCAGACACACTGAAACAATTAGAAAAGAAACTTGGGAAGACCCTGGACGACTTGGGCACAGGGGAAAAGTTCCTGAACAGAACACCAATAGCTTATGCACTAAGATCAAGAATCGACTAATGGGACCTCATAAAATTACAAAGTTTCTGCAAAGCAAAGGACACTGTCAGAAGGACAAAACGGCAACCAACAAAGTGGGAAAAGATCTTCACCAACCCCACATCCGACAGAGGGCTAATATCCAATATATACAAAGAACTCAAGAAGTTAGACCCCAAAGAACCAAATAACCCTATCAAAAAATGGGGCACAGTGCTAAACAAAGAATTTTCACCAGAAGAAATTCGGATGGCCGAGAAACACCTTAAAAGATGTTCAACATCTTTAGTCATCAGGGAAATGCAAATCAAAACAACCCTGAGATTCCACCTCACACCAGTCAGAATGGCTAAGATTAAAAACTCAAGAGACAACAAGTGCTGGCGAGGATGTGGAGAAAGAGGAACACTCCTCCACTGTTGGTGGGATTGCAAAATGGTAAAACCACTCTTGAACTCAGTTTGGCGGTTCCTCAGAAAATTGGGCATGACACTTCCAGAGGACCCTGGCATACCACTCCTGGGCATATACCCAGAGGATTCCCCTGCATGCAATAAAGACACATGCTCCACTATGTTTATAGCAGCCTTGTTTATAATAGCCAGAAATTGGAAGGAGCCCAAATATCCCTCAAAGGAGGAATGGATACAGAAAATGTGGTGTATTTATACAATGGAATACTACTCAGCAATTAAAAATAATGAATTCATGCAATTTGTAGGTAAATGGTTAGACCTGGAAAATATCATCCTGAGTGAATTAACCCAATCACAAAAGAATGTACATGAAATGCAATCACTGATAAGTGGATATTAATGAGCCCAGAAGCCCTAAATACTCAAGACACTAATAGCAAGTCAAATGATTCCCAAGAAAAAGAAAGGAGAGGACCCTGGGCCTGTAAAGATTGCATCCAGTTTAGTAAAGAAACCGAGGGGGGAGGGGGAATGATTGGGGAATAGTTGGGGGGGAGAGGAACTATGGGAAGTATGGTGGGTGGGAACTGGGAAAGGGGAAAGCCTTTGGAATGTAAACATAGAATATAGAAAAAAAAATAAAATAAAATAAATATCTTTTACTTAGAATGTTTTATTTTTCTTATAAGATGCAGAACACTATAGATGCAATAAGTCTCTATTTGTTTACATTTAATATATGTTAAATGTGTTCTAATCATTTAAAATATAATGTGTAATTGACAAGTTGTGAATTAATATTAATATTAGTCTTTTGTGATTTGAGTCAATAGAAACATTGAAATGTTGTTATATTAAGGAAAATACCTTGATTTCTGAAAACTAATCAATAGAGATCTTAGATACTCTTAGGTATAATTTCTTATTTTTCCTCTTGTTTCTTGAGGTGTTTCAGAAAGCAGAATTATGGGACTTTCCTTTGTTTTTAATTATTTTTTTAAATGAGTTCAAATAGTGACTGGTTTCAGCTCTTATCTCTAGACAATTATTATACTTAATAAATATTATTATACTTAATATTATACTTAATAAAGTATAAGATCTTCCAATTAAGTCATTATTTGTTTTGTTTTGTTTTTGTTTTGAGACAGAATCTCACTATACAATCTTGGCTGGAGTAGAACTGGCTAAGTAGAACAGGCTGTCCTTTATCCCATAAATGTTTACCTTCTCCTAAGAAGACTAAGAATGTACACCTTCACACTGGCTTAAAGCTAGGATTCCTAACATGTTTAATAAGCATAAACTATAACTTATTTTATAGGATAGAGAGATAAGGTCAGAGCCTTAGCTATACAGATGAGGATGCTTGCAGCCCACCATCAGAGTGAGCACGGGGACCCTAATGGAGGAGTTAGGGAAAGGACTGAAGGAGCTTAAGAGGTTTGCAACCCAATAGGAAGAGCAAGAATATCAAACAACCAGACAGCCCAGAGTTCCCAGGGACTAAACCACCAACCAAAGAATATACATGTAGTGACCCATGGCTCCAGCTGCATATGTAGCAGAGGATGGTCTTATCTTGAGTCAGTGAAAGAGGAGCCCCTTGTTCCTGTGAAGACTTTAAGGAGGGGAAACTAGGAAGGGGGATAATATTTGAAATGAAATGTTATTTTGAAATAAACAAAATAACCAATTAAAAAACTCACCTTCAGTGATACAACTTTTCCAACAAGAGCACACCTCGAATCTTCCCTAGACAGTTCTACCAACACTTTTATACCATTTCTATATGCAAAAATGTATTTTTGATCCAAAGATTTTGTATTTCTCAAAAATAACAGTATTTTGGGGTTGATCACAAATATTTAATTCCCTTGTACCAATTTCTGTCTTGGTGACTTTTATAATGGTCATGACAAAACACTATGACCAAGGCAACTTATAAAATAAAACTGATTTTTAGACTGTGCTCATTAGTTTCAGACTCCATGGCTACCATGGCTATGAATATGATGTAGGCAAATAGACACTGAAAGAGTAGCTAAGAGCTATCATTTTATCCAAAAGCATGAGGCAAAAATATAGGTAAAGAGAGCAGTATGGAACTTCTGTTGTTTTATCTTGTTTTTCTTTTGCTCTTATTCTCTCTCTCTCTCTCTCTCTCTCTCTCTCTCTCTCTCTCTCCCTCCCTCCCTCCCTCCCTCCCTCTCTCTCTCTCTCTCTCTCTCTCTCTCTCTCTCTCTTTAAATCTCAAAGCCCTCATGCACTGACACACCTAAAATTAGGCCATCTCTCATCAAAGTTTCTCAACCTGTGTGGGATATAACTCTTTTGGAGATCAAATGACCCTTTCACAGAGGTCGCCTAAGACCTTCAGAAAGTGCAGGTATTTACATATGAAAGGAGTTCCAAAATTAAAGTTAGGAAGTGGCAATGAAACTAATTTGATGGATGGCCTTCACTGCAACTTGAGAAACTCTGTTAAAGAGTTGTGCTAAAAATGTTAGAACTACTGTCCTAATCCTTCCTTAAACAGTTCTGCCATCTGGGGAGATGGGAGCATTTGTTTAAAGATATGAGCCTGTGGGAGTCATCCTCATTCACATCAGCAAATAAATATACAGTTTAACTTCACACAGATTAAGCAAAAATTGAAAATCAAGACAAAACAAAACTTTGTATTCGTTTCTAAAGTTCCATGTAGTATCTGATAATACATTTTAAAAGTTTAGGTTATTCTAAACTGTAGGTATGCTCAATGTTTTGACAGTAATACAAATCTTGTTTTAATACAAACTTTATTCTGGTGAAATCAGAAATAATGGGGAAGCAAACACCAAGAAAAAAGGAAAAAAATAACCACCAAAAAATAATTCATAGTTTTTAAAGTAAGTCTATAAAGTGGACTTTATTCATATTGTCTTAATGAATCTATAATGGGAATTATTCATAGGTATTCTAAGCTACATATGCCCTGAAATCATCTGTTTGACCACCCTCAAAGTGAACACTTATACATGTCCTGTACACATCCACACATATGCACACACATACATGTACATATATATACATCACTTTATTGCTATTATGTGATTAGTTTTACCTCCTCACATTTCATATATGGAAATATTAACTGTAAAGTATCCCGAGTTATTACACACAGGAGACAATTAAATCATTAAGGGAATCATATAAAGACTCCTAAGGGAGCTTGTCTGATTTTCTGTGACTGAAGAAACCAATTAGGCAGTGTTATCTATGAACCAGGAATGAGTTCCTCACCAGACAGTGAGTTTTCAGATTGTTTATTCTTAGACTTTATTTTTTAAATGCCTGTGTTTTTCTTTTGTTTGTGTTGTGTATTGAATTATGTATTTGTGTGTTTATAAATGCTAATTTAGAGCTATAGATATTGGCATATGGCTCAAGAGAACTTACTGATTTTGCAGAGAATTTCTATTTCTAGGTAATACTACAACCACTTCTGGTCCTTTGACTGCATAAAGAACACATATGATATCCACCCATACATGCAGGCAAATACCTAATTGTACTGGCTAGTTTTGTGTGTCAACTTGACACAGGTTGGAGTTATCATAGAAAAAGGAGCTTCAGTTGGGGAATCCTTCATGAGATCCAGCTGTGGAGCATTTTCTCAATTGGTGATCAAGTGGGGGAGGGCCCCTTGTGGGGTACCATCTCTGGGGCTGGTATTCTTGGGTTCTATAAGAGAGCAGGCTGAGCAAGCCAGGGGAAGCAAGCCAATAAGGAGCATCCCTCCATGGCCTCTGCATCAGCTCCTGCTTCTTGCCCTGCTTGAGTTCCTGCCCTGACTTCCTTTGATGATGAACAGCTGTGTGGAAGTGTAAGCTGAATAAACCCTTTCCTCCCCAACTTGCTTCTTGGTCATGATGTTTGTGCAGGAATAGAAACCCTGACTAAGACACTAATAAACATAAAAAGTTAAATATTCAAAATAAAATATTAAAATATCCACTTAATTTATTGTAATTTTTTAACCAATGGGTCACATTGACATAACCAATGATATGGAAGTATTCACAAAGCTAAGCAAAGCATATGGTTGCATTCTTGGGTAAAATTAGTATAGCAAAAAGATAAATGTCCAGATGAGAAGAGAAACAAACACAGAGTCTACAGAAACAGCTGCATGTGTGTATATATCTTCCTATCTACTTCCCAACCAAAGAAATTACACCAAATATTGTCATTTCTATAGCAATAAAAAACATCTAGATAGATAGATAGATAGAGAGATAGATAGATAGATAGATAGATAGATATAGAGAGATAGAGAGATAGAGAGATAGAGAGATAGACATCACTTTTCCACTCTGAGAGATTTCTGCTTTCCTAAAATTCCAACTATTTAGATTTAGCTCTTATGTTTATGTGAGAAACTTATGTTTCTCACATACTTGAATTTTAGCCTTCCTTAATTAAGAAATCTAGACTTAAATGTACATTAAACTCTCTACACAGTATAAACATAATGTTCACCACAACCCATTACTGATGTGTTGTTCAATTTACCAGAACAACACATTAAAGGTCAATTGTCTGATTCCCTTTTCTCATAAAAAAAATCGTACTTGTATGCATTTAGCCTTTCCAAGATGTCTCCTGACAAATCATAAAACCTGTGTGTTAAAGAAAAAAACACATAGTTCTGCTAAAAAAACAATTGTAAACATTTCTATTGGGTTTCAGTGGTAGTTGGCAGAACTACATATTTTTTCTGCTCTCTAAGACAGCATCTTCTCTTGCTGGTCAGAATAATAACAACCCAGTTTAAGAGTTAATCCCCTTTGTAGATGGTCATCCAACATCTACTTAATAGTACGATCACCCTGAAATATATCCATCAAGATTTTGTTGGTCTGGGGAAATGGCTCAGTGGTTAAGAGCACTGACTGTTCTTCCAGAGGTCCTGAGTTGAAATCCCAGCACCCACATGGTGGCTCACAACCATCTGTAATGGGGATCCGATGCCCTCTTCTGGTGTGTCTGAAGACAGCTACAGTGTACTCATATACATAAAATAAAATCTTTAAAAAATAAAAATAATAAAAGATTTTTATTATGTCTGTTTAGCTTTAATTCCTTATGATCAATAGTAAAATGTGAAGACTGAATGGATGTCAACTTTGGAATAGTTTTACAATTCTGCTAAATGTTTTCAAGATCTTTTTATTATCTGAAAAGGGCAAAGAGGGGACAATTTAAGGAATTTGAAGAAAGTTTGATTTCAGGTTACATTCAAGGAATATACCATTACTACTAAAGAGAGCCACATAACCAGGGTTGGAAAAGCCACATGTAGACGAGCAATCATGAAGAGAAAATAATTTATTATAGTAGTAATAGTAGTAGTAGTAGTACTTGTAGTAGTAGTACTAATACATGCAGTAGTAGTAGTAGTAGTAGTAGTAGTAGTAGTAGTAGTTGAAGTGGTAGCAGCAAAAGCATTAGTAGTATTTAATTTGTACAGAAAAGTGTAAACAATTCCAGGAGTAGGTAAATTTTCCCTTTGAGATAGGTTTACCCAGTTTTTCTGTCTTCACTCTGAATTGTCTGATATATACTTGTATCAGACACATGATAACAATATTGAGATACAGTGGATAGACAGTTCTTGTCCCCTCATCTTGTTCATTCTAATTTGGGCTGCTCAGAGGCTCTTGCATCTTTAAGACTTAAGCAGCTAGATGATTCTGTATGGCAATGTATTTCTGTAGTCGCACTGGTCTTGGGGAGCATGCAGCTTGCCTCTTGTTTTACCAATTGTAGCTTTCAAGCCACAAGTACAGTGATTCTTTGTTACATTCATTCACTAATTCCCATTCCAGTCTTTTGTTCTTATTTTCTCAAGCCTTGCTGACATTACCATTTTAACCCTGACACTTATTTTAGTCATAGCAAAGGCTTAGGAATTCTCCTAGGAAAAATTGAATCTCTAAGTTGATTCATTCTCCCTTATCATTGAAAAAAAATATGGTAGCAGACTCCCTCTGTATTTTGAGTGTTTAGAATGAAGTTACTGCATAACTGTCTTTGTCCTGCATAACTGTAATCAGGAATAAGACAGATTAATTTGTGAGTCTGTGAATTTAAGTTGGTAATATATGTCAATCATTTCACCAAAGTTATAAACTTGACATTGTAATCATGGTGGTGACATTTTGCTTATTTTTAGATCTTGTCTTTGGAGTCTTTGTGAAGAATTTTGTGGAAACATGACAGAATAAACATGAGTGTTCCAGCGTGTCTTTGGACTTGTGAAGTCAAAAAAAAAAATAAACAGAAGAACAACAAGATATTTAAAATTCAAAGTGCAAAAAAATGATGTATTGGACAGAAAAAATCATTTAAAATAAATTAATACTCTTACCTAAGCAAGAAGTTTATTATAAATAAAGTTAATCCATAATCTTAAGTCAGTTAAGTTTTTTACTGAAAAGGGTTTTCCTTCTTTTTATATTTTTTAATAATACACATATGTGTGCTTTGCCAGCCCATATGTACGTGTATCACATATATGCCTAGTACCCACAGAGGTCAGAAAAGAGCATTGGATATCCTGAAGCTTGAGTTTGCAGATGATGGTGAGGTTCCTTGTAGGTGTCATGAATTGATCCCATAACCTCTGTTAAAGAAACAACTGCTCTGAACAACTGAGTCATCTTTTCAGCCCCCTCAGAAAACCTGCCCTCTGGAAGGAAATATACTCACTTGTATCCTTTCTTTCCTTATAGGTTTCTCCTCTACTAAACAAACACTCATCACTGGGCTAGATCCCCAGCCCCAAATCAAAGTGTTAATGCATGAAATAATAAGCAATACTAAAGTAATGGTACTTGTCTTAAGGAAAGGTTCCAAATAAATGATTAGGATTTTTTAAAAGAATTAATGAAAGAATACTGAAAACATATATATTATAAACAAGGAAGGGCCCAGGAGTGCACAAGGGAATGGTATATAAGGTGAAAAGAGTAAATCACAAACTTCACTAGAGATTGTGTTGAAGTGAATGTAGATAGGTAAGCAATGGTTGTTATATGAACAGTGATGCCAACAGACAACCAGTGATTCCGCATTCAAGTTTATAGTTTATCTGCTTTGCAAAATTTCACCTAGAGGTTTGATCTAATATAATGAAACTTTCAAATCAGAACATTTAGAAGTGACAAGGAAGAGACTTAGAAGGAATTTTATAGGACACATTCTGTATATATTACTCTACTATACGTTATATCTTTCTCTAATATAGTTATATTAATTTACATGGAATTTTCTTACTTCCAAGACATTTATAAACTCTTTGGAGAGGTAGTTGATTACTAAACTGTTGCTTGTTGTGTAGATATTACTAAGGTGTTTTTCCTGAAGGGGTAGTTACAATTGAATATATTTCTTTAACTGAATGTTTGTAGTTAAAAGTATACATATATCAGAATATAAGTTTAGTTTAAATGGTTCAAATTATGAAAATAGAAATTTAAGAGCAGTACTCAAATAGTTTTTTATGTGAATCTGTTTTCCACACCATGTAATAAGTTACTAGACATTTAGTAAATGTATATAGCATGGACACTATGTTATATACTGCATTCTTTGAGCATGCAGTATAATTTTTAACAGTTTTCTCTGTCTAGAGTCAGTACACTTAAAAAGCATCATTATACTTCTGTTGGACACAAAAATTCTTGCACAAAAGTCCTTGCACCCACAGATAAGTAGTAGGGAAACTAGGAATGATAAACATACAGGAACCTCTCCTCAATGAAAGAGTAAATACCTATATTTCATCCAGAAAGCTAAGGGTAGAGGATGATAATGAGCTGGTAACCTTTGAGCTATCTGTACAAAATACTTCAATCTGATCCCCAGAATGTTTATCCCAGACACTTCCATCCCTAGACTGTTATCTTTAACTACCAGTTAACAGACCCATGTTAATGGGCCATGTCACATAAACTGTTGTTGACCACATTAGATTGTATGCTTTTGAGCAGTGGGTGCCATCCTCAAGTTCAAATGTACTGTGTAAAGGAATTTCTAAGTAGTCACAGCTTAAGCTTTATTGTACCTGGAATTGAAATGATTGTTGCCTGGGAAACCTTTTCCAAATTATAATGCATTTAAATAGGCCTAAAATAAACATCCCGATATTGAGACTATCTAGAAGTTGATGAAGTTAATCTGAGTTTCATACTCACCTCTTAATGGTTTGTTTCCCAGTCTGAAAACTGCAGAAATTTCCACTCAGGAATACACATGCATATATATATGCATTTGTAATACAAGTAGTTCATTAAATCTTCTTTCCCTTTAAATTAGTTCTGACGAGGATCTTAAGCTGTCAAATAGTACATGTCTGCTACAGGGGAGTTTACCACTGAGAAAGAAAAGCTACTGTTAAGAAGTTAAAATGATTCATATCCAGACTCCTAAGTCATGCAGTCATGAACTTATGAAACAAGTATTGCCTAGAAAGAGGTTGACCTTTTCTCTCAGACCTTTAGATACTGATTTTAATGGTAAGTTTGTAATATTTGCTACAAATCATACTTCCTAAAAGAAAAATGACTTTCTAAAAGCATTATGTACAAACTAACATATCTACTTAAAAAAAAAAAAAACCTTGGGAATTTAACTTCAGTACTGTCCTAGTTTGCTCCCTAAGTGAACTTGTCAAAGCCTGGAATCATCAGAGAGAGTCTCAACTGAGTTATTTCCCAGCTTAGATTTTCCTGTGTCCATGTTCATGATAGAATGTTTTTGCTAGTTATTGATGTGTCAGGGCGCAGCCCATTTCGGACTTGGGCTGTATAGGAAAGCTAACTGAGCAGGATTCTAGAGTCAGCCAGCGAGCAGTACTGCTCTGTGGTTCATGATTTCAGGTCCATACCTGGAGATCCTGCTCTGACTTCCCCCAATGATAGACTGTGGCATGGACGTATAAATAAAATAAACCGTATCTTCTTTCAAGGAGATTTTATACCTGAAAATTTTATTTCAGCAATGGAAACAAGCAAACAGTAAAACCCAAAGCAATATGAAAGAGATTGCTTAGTGTGCAATATCTCCTTTACTTTGTCATCTGCTTAAGTGTGATCAAGTATTCAGCTATATCTAACGTGTTTCAAAGATTATCTGATGAAAAAGTGTTTAATACCAGATTAGTGACACAAAATAAATCAAAAGCCTATAAAGGTTGGGTGTTTGGTTATTAGGTACTAAAAAGAAAAAAATATTTTTCTCATTTCTGATTAAAATTTTAAAAAATTCAGTGAAAATATCAACTGTGGAACCATAAAATGCTACAGTCTCATAGACTTGGAAGTTTAATATCAAGTCACACAATAGCCAAATAAAGAAAAGTCTGTCCAATAAAAGTTTCTTTTATATTTATTCTCTGGAATAAGACTGGTGGTAGATACAATGAATGAACCATGGAATTGATATATTGCCCCAAAATTTGCTTTTTTAAAAAATTATTTAATCTTTTTTTATAATCCAAATTTTAGCTCCCTCCTACTCCACCCTCTGACTGGTTCACCTTCTCCCCCTGTCTCCATGATGGTGTCCCCACCTCCACATGCCACCAGACCTCCTGCTACCTGGGCCTCCAGACTCTTCAGAGTTAGCTGCACCTTCTCTGACTAAGTCCAGACCTGGCAGTTCTCCATTGTATATGTGTTGGGGGGTCTCACATCAGCTGGTGTATGCTGCCTGGTTGGTGGCTCAGTGTCTGAGAGATCTCAGAGGTCCAGGTTAGTTGAGACTGCTGGTCCTCCTATAGGTTTGCCCTTCTCCTCAGCATCTTCCAGGTTTTCCCTAATTCAACCACAGGGGTCAGAATAAAGAAAACAGAAGTTATATACTTCTAATATAAACAGAATTGCCATACTCATTCCAAGGTGAGAAAGTAAGGACTATCAAGGAAAGAACATAAGGAAGCTAAACTGAAACCTGGCAGGCAGATGCCAATTTCTGCAGTTCCCTGTCCTGTATCTGAGGCTCTTGCACATGTATGAGATCTAACAGCCTTCAATTGCTCAATCTAATTGCATCAGACTCAATGAAATTTGTCCCTTACAGGGAAATTCTATTCACTGAAGCACTTCCCAGCAAGCCTCCCATGCTTCTCATCTCTCGAATATCCTGCGATCTCCATTGCAGAACAGGTATCACCAGAGACATTTTATGACCTCCTTGCAGAGTGAATCTAAACTTGCTCCACATTATCTTTCCTTAGTGCCCACTTGGACCTTCCTGCCAGCATGAATGACCTTGTGCCACTTGAATCTAGCTCCACATAGATGGCCTCTGACTTCGCCATCTAGTTTTAGATGAATTTTGATACTTTTACAACAACCACAGGATACTTTGTGTCCCATTAAGACTGAATCTGGGAAACGGTTCCTTAGGCAGTTGTTTCACCACATGGAGATTATCGGCTATCTTTCAGTTCACTCTCTCTTTGTTCCAATGAATTTAAATTTTCACAAACTAGTGGCCTTAAGGAATGATCCTTGACCGTAGTACACTTTGATTTTTTTTCCTGACTTATTTTAGAAAGTTTCTATAAGCATACAATGATTTGAGATCATAAAGAGCTCTTCTTCATCCTCTTTTAACCACTACACACTTGTAGTGACTGTAGTTTCTTCCTAACGTACGTTATTCCTACTTTTGGTAAAGGAATCTTTCTGGAACACACCTTCTGTCATCATAGTGAGCTGAGGGGAGGAGATGTATTCACTGATGAACCAAAGCTACAGGAGCTCCTAAAAAGCCTACGTCAAAGCCTAGGTCTCAGATGCAGTTAACAGCCTCATTTTATACTCTAAAAGCTACAGAGTTGGGGTGAATAGGCAAGTGAGCTTCTAAAGAGGCTCAAGTGGCCTTTAACGGGTTGTTTTTAGGGCATATAGTACAGTTGATGGGTGTAAGCTTTTTTGTGTTCAAGTTGTAAATGTCAATGTTTCAATTGCTTCTCCAGGTCATTCTGTTCCAACTAGCAAATGCTTAGAAATTGACAGCAAAAGCAGCATGTATGTATTACTAAATGAATCAATAAATAGGTATGTAATAATTGGTCTTTCTGTCTTACTCTATCTAGTTCACTCTCTTGTCCGCTATAGTTATTTGGTCTTAGTACAGGGCTTGAACAGGGAGTCAGCGCTAACTGTGTTCATGATTACAAGGCAACTCTGCAAAGGGTGAAGCTGCTGCTTGGTTTGCAACTCTAACAGCTATATGTACTTTCTCTGAATGCTACTCATCAGCCACGTCACCCTTGCACGCAATCAGGTCCTCACCAAGTTTGACGCATATCATACATTTTTGTACCATTCACTTCTTGTTCTCATTACAAACTCTTTTAAACGGCACTGAGGAGTCAGCATGGGACAGCTCGCATGCTCTGAGATTTCCTGCATCTAAACAATTAGCCCCCAGTAAATGGTAGTAAATTCCTTTAATCCAAGCACTACAGAGGCAAAGGTGAGTAGATCTCTTGGAAGTTCCAGGCCGGCCTGATCTATAGCCAGATCAGCCAAAGCTACAGAGAGAAACCCTGTCCCAAAAAAACAAAACAAAATATTAATCTACTACTTTTAATTCAGACATACTTAAGCTATTCACACACAAACACACACTTAAGCAAGTCCTACATGAAATCCCCAGACTCATTTTCAGATTAATACATTAATGCTCTCTAGCATAAGAGGTTCTCTACAGAATCAATTTCCTATGACAGTGCATAAGCCAGGAAAACCATGTTAACTTTTCTTTCATCATTCTGAGAATACAAACTTCCACCAAAATGGCCCACTGAGATGCCTCTATAGCACTGTGCGGCTTCGATAGCCTGTAACTCCCCACCTTCCTCTCTAAGTAGTGAGTCACCAGCCTAACAAACATGCTTTTGTAACAACAATGCTCCCAATCTCCAGGACCTCTTTTTATTTTTTTTACATCTAGTAATATTTCTCATATGTATAAAAATATACTTGATGAAAGCCATGGAGGAGGAGCGAAGGAAAGAAGGGAAGGAGGGAAAAAGGAGGAAGAAAGGAAATACATAAATAGATAAAAACTTATTTGGGCTTATGATCCAAAAGCACAGCATTCATCAAAGTGAAAGGATTGACACATGTGGCTGGAAACACAGCAGCTCTGGAGTGAGAAGCAGAAGCATGTCCTCATATTTTAGACTGAGTACAGCTTTTGCCTTTATATTCAGTCCAGAGTTCTCGTTATTAACCCTCCTTCATAGCAGGTCTTCCCATCTCTGCTAAATCCCCCTGAAACACCCTTATAGACATAAAAAGAATTTTATTTTTTTGGAAGATGATTTTGAACAGTGTCAACTTTTCAATCAAGATTAATCATCACAGGACAGTAGTAACATTTTGTTACATCCAACAAAATGATAACCCACCTTTTTTAAAACATTACCTAATTTTCAAATGCTAATTGATAAAAAAATTCCATCAAATCTGTAAAGAAAGGTTGATCATCTAAAGAATCAACTGGGTCTGTGCTATGTAAGGAATTCTAATGACAATTTAATTAAATAGTATTCAGATAAAAATGAGTATTACAATAACTTCAGTAGCATTTACCTACATCTTTGCATTTTTTGGATTATATTTCCATTTATATTCATCTGAACAAGAACATGAATGCTTCTTCATCTAAGCACAAGTACAGACAACAGCCTATTACAACAGCAGTAAAGCATTGTTATGGGTATAGATGAGTTCCTCTTCTTTCAAAATCCTCCCTGGATTTTGTTTAAATTGAAATCCGCTTTTGTAGATCAGCAAAGATATAGGCAAATATAATGCATATTATTTTTAGTGTTTTGGTACTTGAGTTTGTGATTGTTTTGAGATATCCACATTTTATTCTTCCTGTTACCTAGGAAACAAGTATGGGAGAGAGGCAGACTCCAACAATCTTCCTCCTACTTCATTGTCTGATATCAGTTTAATGTTTTTAGCACCATTGCTAACTGCATTTATTCTAAAATTCAGAGAAAAAAATGATTAATTGCTCTATGACATTGTTATATGCAAGTCATTCAAAGGGGTCTTATAATTCTTGTGTCTACAGCTTTTTTACATGACATTATTACCTACTGATTTGCTCCCGAGAAGGGTTTATTATTCAAGAGTATGGTTTATCACAGTGCTGATGCATCATCTATACACAGTTATGAGGATTAACTGCACTGCATGCTCAGCAGCTAATTTTCAAACACTGATCCTTGGGGAATACGCTGGTCATCCATATATTTAAGAGGCAGGAAGATTCAGCCAATTTATTGCTGACCTTCAGTGTTATTTTGGAATGTTTTTATGATGCCATGAAACTAGTTTGTAAATAGTTGCTATGATGCTGAAATTGTGTCCGGGGTGGAGAAAAATACATTGCTCCGTGGAGAACTGAGAACGACAAAATTCCACATGTCCACGACAATATTTTAGAACCACAAGAAATTGCAATTAACATCTAATGTGTGTGCATATGTAGAGATTCAGACAGCCTTTTATCCTAATAGAATTTATCTCTGAAATTTAGAAACATGAGTACTTTAAGTAGAATATGTAATTTTTCTCCATAAAATGTCTGCGTTTCCCATACTTGTGCTACTACTTTAGTGTCCTGTCATCAGTGAGGTTTAAAAAACAAATAAGCCTCCCAAAGCAGACAATCAAATGCAGAGTAAATGCAAGTGTATTTCTATACTGGCCTACATTGATAAACTATGCAGCATATTAGTTATTCCTGGATAGTGATAAAAATTACCTTTGTCAGTTGAATATAGAAAAAAAGGAGCTGACAAATAGTTTCAAATGACAGGCAGACATTAATTGCTTAAATAATACTTGCATGAGGTGATAGTTCCTGAGAGGTTTATAATAGACATGTTAATATTCAAAAATTAAAAAATAACAAATTTTTGTCCTTGGTCATGTTCTAAGAGCTAATAATCAAGGCCTAAATAAATAAATAGATAGATATTAAATTCATATAATATAGGAAAATGTCCAGGTAGAATCAATTATCCTTGGCACTGACTGTGATTTTAATAGACTTATGCCCTTTCATACCATGAAAATTCAAAATAAAATTATGTTCTAATTAAATAGATTATTTTTCTGTATATCAGGAAATATAATTTCATATGTAAACTAATTTGATAATTTAATATGTATACTTTAAGATCTTTACTAGATTCCATGATTTCCTGTAAGCTAATTTTGTGTTTTCTGCATATTACATGTTGCTAATATTGAATATTGCTAAAAGGTCCATTTTGAAGTGTGTTAATAAATTGGGAAATTATATGTTTAGTGGATTTAGTAAACTTTCCCTAAAAATACGACAATATATGTTAGTTGTTTTGAAAATTATGAGAATGTCTTAATTAAATTATTGTAAACCAGAATGAATGTTCAGATGAATGCTCTTAGTGTTTACTATAACCTGATTTATAATGTGGGGGAGTGGCTTTGAGAATTCAGCTGCAATTTAGCAGCTATAAGACACAAACTAAACTCTGGGCTGGGGGAGGTAGCTTTGTGAATCAACAGATAAGCTGTTATTTTTCAGGAAGAGTGGAGACTATATTTTAAATTAAGTCAACTGGCTGATAAAGATTATTAGCCATCTTCATAATTGGAATCTCCAATATTGGATTTTCTTCTAGACCAGTCTATGATTGAGTCAGCTGATCACATTAAAGGAAAGAGAAGAGTCATTATAACTCCTCCTTTAGATTAATTTTTCTAAGATAGTTTAACTGCCTCCATGTTCTGTCCCAAGCTTGAATCAAGGCAGTTTATCTAATCTGGAACATAGGCAAGTAAAGGTAGGTTAAGAGCATACACCCAACACAGCTTTCCTGTTTCCATTTTCAGGGTACTCAGCAAGCCCACAGGTCAGCATTATCTTCAGTATGCCACACCAATAACTCGGGCAGCTAGAATGCCTCTGCAGCATTTTGTGGAAGAAACACAAATATGCCTTCTTCCCCGTATTAGATACCTGATCAGGACCATGCCATATGCCAGTAAGTGGGTCCTTCCATCTCACATAGGCATGAGCATGCCTAGTTATAGGATGCTATAGACAACCAGCAAGGAGTTTCTTGGCATCCAAATTTTAAATTTTTGTTAAAAATAAACAAACATAATGAGCCCAGAAGCCCTAAATACTCAAGGCACAATTAGCAAGTCAAATGACTCCCAAGAAGAAGAAAGGAGAGAACCCTGGGCCTGTAAAGATTGGATCCAGTATTGTAGACCCAGAACAAAGAAATCGTGGGGGGGGGATGATTGGGGAATAGCTGGGGGGGGAGAAGAATTATGGGATATATGGTGGGGGGAAACTGGGAAAGGGGAAAGCCTTTGGAATGTAAACATAGAATATAGAAAATAAAAATTAAATTAAAAAAAGAAGTTATGGATATTGTGGGAATACCTGTACAAATTAAGACTGACAATTCTCCAGCATATGTCTCTAATAAAATGAATCAGTTTATACATAAAAAATAAATAAATAAACAATCATAATTTAAATAATATGCACGGGGATATAAGCATGTAATAAGGACACACGCTCCACTATGTTCATAGCAGCCCTATTTATAACAGCCAAAAGCTGGAAAGAACCCAGATGTCCCTCAATGGAGGAATGGATACAGAAAATGTGGTATATTTACACTATGGAATACTACTCAGCTATTTAAAACAATGAATTCATGAAATTCTTAGACAAATGGGTGGAACTGGAAAATATCATCCTAAGTGAGGTAACCCAATCACAAAAGAACACACATGGTATGACTCACTGATAAGTGGATATTAGCCCAGAAGCTCAGAATACCCAAGATACAATTCACATTTCAAATGATGTCCAAGAAGAAGGAAGGAGAGGCCCCTGGTCCTGAAAAGGCTTGATGCAGCAGTGTAGGGGAATAACAGGACAGGGAAGCAGGATGGGGTTGATTGGAGAACAGGGGGAGGAAAGAGGGCTTACAGGGCAGAGAGAACCAGGAAAGGGGAAATCATTTAAAATGTAAATAAAGAATATATTTAACAAAAAAGATAAAAGAAAAAAAAGAAATATTGGCATAAGACTATATCATTGTAAATTGGCATTTTGTAATTGGGAGTATTATTTACATAAAGATATTTGGTTAACTATTTACGTTTAAGAGTCATATTTTATCAGGTATTTGGGTGTAGGGTGGGAACATGGGACTCCCACCATTTACAGAGTCTATGGCAGGGAGGAAACATAGCAGGGATCCTGTGAAAGCTAGCAGGAAAAGATTGGCTCAGCATCCCTGCAAAAGTGAGAGCTGCCCTGAGCAAGATAGGCTGGGACTTGGAGCAGAGGTGGGGGCGGGGGTAGGGGAGTATTTTTTTTTTTATTAATTACCCCTTCAGTGTGATAGAAAGGTACAATATCTGGCATTGCAAATCTCACTGAATGTTTGAAACACTCTTGTAGTTAAATATCACCATGCATGAATCTACAGACTATGTCAGCCATTTAGTAGGGTCTAAATAGACTGTCTTAGCCATAGAGGCTATTTGTTATTTAGCATGGTACCCTTAAATTATTTCAATTGGTAGATGTTTGGGATTCCACATCTCTTGGCTCTCTAAGAACCTCTCTTCCCAGCACATTCCCATAGATTGCATTTAACTTTAACCTTGACAGGAATTTGGGTATATTAGATTGAAAAATGTTACACAAATTATGCTTCCTAACCTGCCCTCATCAGAACTTAGGTTCTCCTGGGAAACACAGATTTTTTAAGTAGGGGGGCAAAAATATCTTGCTGTTCAGAAGAAACTGAAACTCACTGAAGGTCCTTCATTATCTTTTTTTTTTCTACTCTTGAGATCAGTGTTTCTCCTTTAAAGTGAAAAAGTCTCTTTTTCAACCTTCTAATTACTTAAACCTGGGATACCTTAATTTTTTTCCTAGAGGACAGAACTCCTTTATTGTTTCTAGAAGGATTTATGATATAACCCGTAATTTTTTAATTGTACGAGTGGTATTATTTGCAATAATATTGTTGTGATAATATAACTTTATAGTAAATGATCAGATTGAATGAGTCTCTGTAGTTAGGAAAATGTGTGTGCTGTGCTCTGTCTTGTAAAACCACCCGTATAATGCAGTATAACGTGGCTGGAAGGAGCACCTCAGCGGCCAAGCCAAAGTGTTTCCCTAGGAGTCACCTCCATGCAAAAGATCTAGTACAAAAGGAAGTCTGTTAGGGGAAGGGAAGGTACCTGGAAAATAGTGAGGCAGAGGAAAGAGGACAGTGAAGGACAGAAAGAGAGAGAGGAGAGAGGAAGAGTGAAAAAGACTGGCCAGGAACATGTCCAAAAGAAAGAGAGGAAGGGAGAAAGGGAGAAATGGAGGGGGTGGGGAACAGGGAGGGGAGGGGATGAGGAGGGAGCAGTCATCATTACACACCCTCTGTCAGAGGCTACCCAAGCTGTAGTCAGGTAGCATTTGAATGGATCCTAGGGGAATCCTCAGTAAGCCAACAGTTTACATCAGATTACAACCCAGGAGGAGGTGTTGGTATCAAAACTGAAACACAAAGTTGCTAATAGCTTTCTCAGTACCTGAGAATGGCCCAAAGACTAGCTAGGTTACACTTCTTCAGGGATATATATTTGTTTTCTAAATAAATTCCTTCTTTTAATGGTTTTAATTTTTCTTTTTACTTACCTTGTTTAGATTAAATCAAAAGGGGAAAAGGGGAGTCTATACTCCTTTAACTAACCTAAAGTTAATTTTTATGTATTTTTATTTATTCACTTTATATCCTGCTCACTGACACCCTCCCTGTCACCCCCTCCTATAATCCTTCCCCCCATTTACCCCTTTCCTCCTCTGAGCAGGTGGGGCCTCCAAAGTATGTAGGCACATCCTTTCTCACTGAGCCCAGATAAGGCAGCCCAGATAGAATATATCCCATGTACAGGCAACAGCTTTTCAGATAACCCCTTGCTCCAGTTTCCAGGGCCCATAAGAACAATTTTTAAATGTCCATATGACAGTAGACTCTTCTAACACCTAGCAGAGTTGCTAAAATGTTGACCTATGATATGTTGTTCTCTGCAAAGTTCTTGTTAAGTAACAATCTCACTTTAAACCCAGGATATGATCAGTTTTCAAGAAATTAAAATAAAACATTTTTCTTAAAAGATACTGATTTTATGTTATAAATTATTTAATTTACTTATTTGTTTTTAACATATTCCTTTGCAGTTGAAATTTAGTTGGATTAAAAATCTTAGAGAAATGTAAAGATCATTAAATAATAAAAGCTGCTACAACGTGCAGAGAATGAGACTTTGGACTACTGGGTACCAAATCAGGTTTCTTTTTCAAACCCATTCTGTAAAGGCCTCGAGATTTATGAAAAAGGACTCTGAAAGACTGTAAGAGCTGGAAATGGCGGATGACTCCAAGGAAGCAGTATCGTGTAGACACAAAAAGGGATGGTTTATTTGTTGGTTTTAATTTTAGTTATGAGAGAGGAAGAACATGAAAACATGAATCTAATGAGTGGAGAGGAGTTGTGAGAAAGAAAAATGCTCAGAATACACTACATGAAAATTTTATTTAGCAAAAGGAAAAATCAGAAAATATTAAACAAAAACAAGTCCACATATAATTTTCTACCATTCAGGCATCTCCGAAAGTTATAATGTATATGCAAACTATCAGAATTCCTTTTCTAAGGCAGACCTTAGAAACTAGACCCCACTTTCCTCAGATCTAGCCAGTAAAATGGGATTAATACCCCAAATAACCATTTGCCTTTTGCTGTTGAGATGGGCAAAAAAGAAATTATCTGGTTTCTGATTTCCCAAGTGGAGTTTTTGGGGGAAAAAGAAATGGCACAAAGCAGAAGCCAAGAAGAATCTTTTCGCTGGCTTCTCTGCTCGGCCTGCTGTCTAAGATGATTTTCTTTTACTCCATCACAGCGCTTCAGGGCTGTGCTCTTTGCACACCACCCCAGTATGGACAGAGAAAATTTACTGGATTCTCATTTCTTCATTCTCAAGGTACCTGAACCATGCACAATTATGTGTGATTAATTTCTTGTGTTTTTCCTTGCTAACTGTCTTTTATTAAACCAAAGTCAGTTGTAACCCTCAGGATGAGAATTACGTACTAACCGTCTTCTTTCCTCTCTACAGTACTGCTATGTAAAATGCTTTTGTAATCAACGTGTTTTAGGTTTATCTGTGTTGAAGATAGTTAACTTTTACAAGTATAGAATTCCAGAAGAAAATGTAAGGAGAGTTAATCTAAACAGAATTTGCAAAAAAAAAAAAAAAAAAAAAAAAAAAAAAAAAAACTTTCTCTTATTGTACCAAATACCAAAAATGAGGACAAAGGAAAGAACCAGCATAATGAAACAGATAACCCCCATGTTTATGTTGCAGGTAAACCCACACTTAGTTGTGAAACAATAAATTTTGGGTATCATAGCTAAAATGCTCTCTTCACAACTATCAACGTTGCTATTTATTAACAAAAGTTTTACTAAGCAGCCATAACCACTAATTTCTTCAGCCTAGCTCGTATATTGTTTCTTCTCATTATTATAGGGTGGATATACTCATCTGAAAACACTGCCTTGCTTTAATGGATGGAATTTAAGTGGGCATTCGCTCTGCAATGGCCTCCTGAATAGTCTTGGAGCAGATATGCTAGAAAGGAGCTCCTTGTACTAAAAGCCAAGTGATCAAACTAAACTTCAAAATGGGCTGACTATCCAAAAAACAGCCAGTTTGGTAATAGTGATAGTAATGAAAAATAATAAACAAACAAACAACTCTACATTCCAGTCAACATGAGGCAGTTTAATGGCCAGGTCCTTCCTTTTAACTGTCACTACACCATATTTTTTATTGCACTTCAGACATTTTGTAACAATGAAGCCAGTTGTATCCACTCATTAAAGTATGAACTGAATTTAGGAGTAAACTGTTACTTCATTCTTGAATTGCAATTGAACATGACTACATCCATGCCATAAATTTGTGTAACATTTCTTTTATTAATAGACTTGATATGTATATTTTACAGTAATATTCTAAATGATTTTATTTTAGCTGAACATTTATGGGCACTT
The DNA here is from genome assembly GCA_964023405.1 of Apodemus agrarius. Lineage (NCBI taxonomy): Eukaryota > Metazoa > Chordata > Mammalia > Rodentia > Muridae > Apodemus > Apodemus agrarius. The sequence continues at coordinate 24,552,377 of OZ030016.1, read as the reverse complement.
ATAAAATAAGCAAAATCTTAAACTGAGGTTTAAAAATCAGTTGTAATGTATAGAACTTACTATTTTTTCAAATATTTTGAAAGTACATGAATCAATCATTTAATTTTTTTTTATAAAATGTAATTCCATCTCCATCTTGTGGTACATGTTTTTTTAAACATGTATCTTACTTGTTTATATTTGAGTGCTGTTTTATTGTTCTTTAACTAAGCCAGCATTTGTCTAACAAAGACAATTTTTAAGATTGAAAATATTAATTATTTTTAGGTAGATAACATGAGCATACAAATATCAGTATCGTCATTTTGAAGTAGTATTCAAAATGCCTAACTTGACTTAAATTTATTAGAAAAAATTTAAACTACAGTTAAAGTCGGTGTTACCTCACTCTGTATAATACTATACAGTCTCATTACTTTTTCACATTTTATGACTTATTTTTATTTTTTGTAAGTAAATATTCCATTTATAGAGAGGACACTACAAAGGATCAGACATAAATACAAATTTTCATATATATACATAAACAGTACTGAGTCCATTTGGCCTTGTGTGTGTGTGTGTGTGTGTGTGTGTGTGTGTGTGTAAATAATGAATTGGAAGAAAGAGAGGTAGAAATTGAATACAGTACTCATTTATGAATCTATCACAACATTTAATTAAGATAAATATACAAAATCAAGGTAATGAGTTTACTAAGAATATTCTTTTGGTTTCTAAATCTCAACATCTATATGATATATCTTTGACAAACAATCATGTTTCATAAATGTAATGAGTTTTTGTAGTCTACAGTAGATAAAATTTATTTACATAGCTATTTGGTGCTGGTTGATCATTCTCTAATGGAATCAATGATTTTCAAGTATTATTTCTGTGTATTTAATTTAGTACAATATACAAGATATTTGGGGTACCTTTGAATATTAAATCATTAAATATTTATGCTTATTTCAGATCTGTTCCAAAATATTTCTTGAGGACAAAGAAAATGTTAATAACCAAAAAGTATTCAAAAGAGATAACCTATGAGCAGTTTAAAATTTCCATTTACTTAAAGTCATATAGAAAGATTATAATTCAGTAAGTTTGTCTTGTTGATAAGAATTGAAGTGAGAATATGAAGGTCACAATGACTTAATAACTTGTTGGTTTTTATCATAGAAATGATACTATGGAATTGAAATCATTCTATATTTGTTTTCTTTACTTTTGACTTTCTCCAAACCACGTGTGACATCTATCAACATTTAGAAAATTAGACAATTAACTTTTTATAGCAAAAGGCTGAGGTGGATTCCATTAATCATTTTAGAAGCACGGGTTTTGTTTCTCATACAAATATATACCTACCAATATAACATTTAAAAATAAAAAGTAATTCTGTGAAATAGTCAGAGTCAACCTATTTTAAGGAAAAATAAACACTAAGACATTTCATTAGCTGTAACACAATGGTTGGACTGAATTTTTTCACAAAAGCTATAGCTAGCTAGATACAAGGCTTGCTGTTTCTAAAGTCTGTGGGTTAAATACATGTGCACCAATTATTGACTCTTAAATGTTTGTCACAAAACCAAATATATTGACACATAATAAATAGAATAAGGTTTTTATTAATGTAAACAGAATTTTATTCCTCACATACATTTTCTTCTGGGAGGTGTTTTGTATTTTTGGGTTTTTTGTTTTTTGGGTTTTTTGTCTTCACAAAACAATAGTCACTCTACAGCTGTTACAGTTGTTGTTTAGCTGGCAAATCTCACTTATTATAAATTAAAAGATTATATAAACAATGTTTATCAAAATTGGTTAGATTAAAGAAAATGCTGTACAGAAAATGAACAAATTAACCACGTCTTCTGATGTCAGTGATTTGAAGGAATGACAATGATTTCCACTATTTCCATGGGTTAAAATGATGATGGAATGACTGAGGACATACATTTCTTTCTTTTTTTAAATTTATTTTCTATATTCCTTGTTTATATTCCAAAGGTTTCCCCATTCCCAGTTCCCCCCTCACCATATGTCCCAAAAGTCCTCTTCCCCCTCGCCCACTTGATTCCCCAATCAAGCCATCCCCCACCATTTCTCTGTTCTGATATTCTCCTACAAAACTGGATCCAGTCTTTTCGGGACCAGGGTCCATTCCTTCCTACTTCTTGGGAATCTTTTGATTTGCTAATTGTGTCTTGAGTATTCAGAGCTTCTGGACTCATTAATATCTACTTATCGGTGATTGCATTTCATGTGTATTCCTTTGTGATTGGGTTAGCTCACTTAGGATGATATTTTTCAGATCTAACCATTTGCCTAGAAATTGCATGAATTCATTATTTTTAATTGCTGAGTAGTATTCCATTGTATAAATGTACCACATTTTCTGTATCCATTCTTTCTTTGAGGGACATCTGGGCTCCTTCCAACTTCTGGCTATTATAAATAAGGCTGCTACGAACATAGTGGAGCATGTGTCTTTATTGTATGCAGGGGAATCCAGGAGTGGTATGACAGGGTCCTCTGGAAGTATCATGCCCAATTTTCTGAGAAACCGCCAGACTGATTTCCAGAGCAGTTGTACCATCTTGCAGTCCCACCAACAGTTGAGGAGTGTCCCTCTTTCTCCACATCCTCACCAGCACCTGTTGTCTCTTGAGTTTTTAATCTTAGCCATTCTGACTGGTGTGAGGTGAAATCTCAGTGTTGTTTTGATTTGCATTTTCCTGATAACTAATGATGTTGAACATCTCTTAAGGTGCTTCTCAGTCATCTGAATTTCTTCAGGTGAAAATTCTTTATTTAGCTCTGTATCCTATTTTTAATAGGGTTATTGGTCTAGCTTCTTGAGTTCTTTGTATATATTAGATATTAGCCCTCTGTTGGATATGAAGTTGATGAAGATCTTTTCCTAATTTGTTGGTTGCCATTTTGTCCTTCTGACAGTGTCCTTTGCTTTACAGAAACTTTGCAATTTTATGAGATCCCATTTGTCAATTCTTGATCTTAGAGCATAAGCTATTGGTGTTCTGTTCAGGAATTTTCCCCTGTGCCCATGTCCTCCTGGGTCTTCCCCAGTTTCTTTTCTATTAGTTTCAGTGTGTCTGGTTTTATGTGGAAGTCCTTGAACAACTTGGAGTTGATCTTAGTACAAGGAGATAAGAGTGGGTCAATACACATTCTTCTGCATGTTAACCTCCAGTTGAAAAAGCACTATTTGTTGAAAAGGCTATCTTTTTTCCCACTGGATGGTTGTAGCTCCTTTATCAAAGACCAAATGACCATAACTCTGTGGGTCCATTTCTGGGTCTTCAATTCTATTCCATTGATCTACTTGCCTGTCACTGTACCAATACCATGAAGTTTTTAACACAATTTCTCTGTAGTACTGTTTGAGGTCAGGGATATTGATTCCCCCAGAAGTCTTTTTATTGTTGAGAATAGTTTTAGCTATCCTGTTTTTTTTTTGTGTGTGTGTGACTCCAGATGAATTTGATAATTGCTCTTTCTAGATCTATGAAGAATTGATTTGGGATTTGATGGGGATTGCATTGAATCTGTAGATTGCTTTTGGCAAGATGGCCATTTTTACTATGTTGATCCTGCCAATTCTAGAGCATGAAATGTTTTTCCATCTTCTGAGGTTTTCTTCAATTTCTTTCTTCAAGGACTTGAAGTTCCTGCCATACAGATCTTTCACTTGTTTGTTTAGAGTCACGCCAAGATACTTTATACTGTTTGTGGCTATTGTGAAGGGTGTTATTTCCCTAACTTCTTTCTCAGCCTGCTTGTCCTTTGAGTACAGGAAGGCTACTGATTTGCTTGAGTTGATTTTATAACCAGCCACTTTGCTGAAGTTGTTTATCAGCTGTAGGAGATCTCTGGTGGCGTTTTTTTGGGGTCACTTCAGTATACTATCATGTCCTCTGCAAATAATGATAGTTTGACTTCTTCCTTTCAAATTTGTTTCCCTTTGACTTCCTTATGTTGTCTAATTGCTCTCCCTAGAACTTCAAGTAGTATATTGAAAAGATATGGAGAGAGAGGGCAGCTTTGTCTAGTCCCTGATGTTAGTGGGATTGCTTCAAGTTTCTCTCCATTTATTTTGATGTTGGCTACTGGTTTGCTGTAGATTGCTTTTACTATGTTTAGGTATGGGCCTTGAATTCCTGTTCTTTCCAAGACTTTTAGCATGAAAGGATGCTGAATTATGTCAAATGCTTTTTCAGCATCTAATGAGATGACCATGTGTTTTTTTTTCTTTTAGTTTGTTTATGTAGTGGATTACATTGATGGATTCTGTATATTGAACCATCCCTGCATCCCTGGGGTGAAGCCTACTTGATCATGGTGAATGATCATTTTGATGTGCTCTTGGATTAGGTTGGCAAAAATTTTATTTAGTATTTTTGCATCGATATTCATAAGAGAAATTGGCCTGTAGTTCTCTTTCTTTGTTGGAACTTTGTGTGGTTAGGGTATCAGCATAATTGTGGCTTCGTAGAACGAGATGGCCAGTGTTCCTTCTGTTTTTATTTTGTGGGATATTTTGAAGAGTATTGGTGTTAGGTCTTCTTTGAAGGTCTGATAGAATTCTGCACTAAAACCATCTGGTTCTGTACATTTTTTTAGTTGGAAGACTTTCTATAACCCTTCTATTTCTCTAGGGATTATAGGACTGTTTAGCTGATCTAATTGATCCTGATTCAATTTTGGTATTTGGTATCTGTATAGGAAATTGTCCATTTCCTCCAGATTCTCCATTTGAGTTGCATAAAGGCTTTTGTAGTAGGATCTAATGATTTTTTGAATTTCCTCAGTTTCTGTTGTTATATCTCACTTTTCATTTCTAATTTTCTTAATTTGGATACTGTCTCTGTGCCCATTGGTTGGTATGGCTAAGGGTTTATCTATATTGTTGATTTTCTCAAAGAACCAGCTCCTGGTTTTGTTGATTCTTTGTATGGTTCTTTGTTTCTCCTTGATTGATTTCATCCCTTAGTTTGATGATTTCTTTTCTTCTACTCCTCCTGGGTGAATTAGCTTCTTTTTGTTCTCAGGTGTGCCCTTAAGCTGCTAGTGTATGCTCTCTCCAGTTTCTTTTTGGAGGCACTCAGGGCTATGAGTTTTCCTCTTAGCACTACTTTCATTGTGTCCCATAGATTTGGGTAGGTTTTACCTTCATTTTCATTGAATTCTAAAAAGTCTTTGATTTCTTTCTTTATTTCTTCCTTGACCAAGGTATCATTGAGTATTGTTCAGTTCCCATGTGTATGTGGGCTTTCTGTTGTTTTTCTTGCTATTGAAGACCACTTTTACTACATAGTGATATGATAGGAGCCATGGGATTAGTTCGATCTTCTTGTATTTGTTGACGTCTGTCTTGTGACGAATTATATGATGGGGAGAGTGGAGTGTTGAAGTCACTCACAATTATTGTGTTAGGTACAATGTGTGCTTTACGCTTTAGTAATGTTTATTTTATGAATGAGGGTGCCCTTGCATTTGGAACATAGATGTTCAGTATTGAGAGTTCTTCTTGGTGGATTTTCCCTTTGACCAGCAAGAAGTGACCTTCCATGTCTCTTTTGATGACTTTAGGTTGAAAGTCAATTTTATCTGATATTAGAATGGCTACTGCGGCTTGTTTCCCGAGACCATTTGCTTGAAAAATTGTCTTCCAGCCTTTTACTCTAAGGTAGTGTTTGTTTTTTACACTGAGATGTGTTTCCTGTATGCAGCAAAATGTAGGGTCCTGTTTCTGTATCCAGTCTGTTAGTCTATATCTTATGTTTTATTGGGGAATTGAGTCTATTGATGTTAAGAGATATAAAGGAATAGTAATTGTTACTTCCTGACATTTTTGAAGTTATTTTTTATATTTGAGTGTATATCTTCTTTGGGTTTAATGAGAGAAGGTTTCTATCTTGCTTCATCCGGGGTGTAGTTTCTCTCCTTGTGTTGGTGTTTTCCCCCTATTATCCTTTGTAGGGCTGGGTTTGTGGAAAGATATCTTGCAAATTTGGTTTTGTCATGGAATACCCTGGTTTCTCCATCTACGGCAATTGAGAGTTTTGCTGGGTGTAGTAGTTTCAGCTGAAATTTGTGTTCTCTTAGAGTCTGCCCAGGATCTTCTAGTTTTCATGGTCTCAGGTGAAAAGTCTGGTGTAATTCTGATAGGACTTCCTTTATATGTTACTTGGCCTATTTCTCTTACTGCCTTTAATATTCTTTCTTTGTTTAATATATTGGGGGTTTTGATTATTATGTAATAGGAAGTATTTCTGTTCTGGTCCAGTCTGTTTGGAATTCTGTAGGCTTCTTGTATATTCGTGGGCATCTCTCTCTTTATGTTGGGGAAGTTTTCTTCCATAATTTTGTAGAAGTTATTTGCTGGCCCTTTAAGTTGTTAGTCTTCACTCTCATCTATACATATAATCCTTAGGTTTGGTCTTCTCATTATGTCCTTGATTTCCTGGATCTTTTGAGTTGCCAACATTTTGCATTTTCTTTGACTGTTGAATCCATGGTTTCTATGGTATCTTCGGCATCTGAGATTCTTTCTTCTATCTCTTGCATTCTTTTGTTGATATTTGCATCTATGGTCCCTGATTTCTTCCCATGGTTTTCTATCTCCAATGTTGTTTCCCTTTGTTATTTCTTAATTGTTTCTACTGGTTTTAGATTCTGGATGGTTTTTCTCAGACCTTTCACTTGCTTGTTTGTGTTTTCATGTAATTCTTTAAGAGATTTTTTTTGTTTCCTATTTCATGACTTTTGCTTGTTGACCCTCATTCTCCTATATTTCATTAAGTGATTTTTTTGCATTTCCTCCTTATTGGCTTCTATTTTTTGATCCATATTCTCCTGAATTTCTTTAAGTGATTTTTGTGTTTGCCTTGTAAGGGCTTCTAACTTTTGATCCATTTTCTCTTGTATTTCTTTAAGAGATTTATCCATGTTCTTCTTGTGTTCCTCTAACAGCATCCTGACCAGTGATTTTAGTTCTGAATCTTGTTTTTCTGGTGTGTTGTGGTATTCAGGACTTACTGCTGTTGGAGAACTGGGTTCAGATGCTGCCATATTGCCTTGATTTCTGTTAATAACATTGCTACGTTTGCCTTTTGCCATCTGGTAATTTCTGGCATTAGTTGGTCCTATAGTCACTAGCTGGTGCTTGAACATCCTGTGGGCTCATAAGGCTATTTCCCAACCACTGGATGACTGGGTTTCCCCTGGCACATATTGCTGATGTGCTGCCCTCCTCTTGGGTACTGTTGGACCCCTGGTGTATCTTGCTCCAAGCAATGTTATATTCGGTTGTCTCTGTGAACTTGATGCTGATTGTCTGCTCTGTCAGGGAGCGAAGATGGTGGCTGAGAGCCCCTCCAAGTGCTGACCACCCTGCTTGGCACAAGACCCATGCCTGGTTGGCACACAGATAAACCACCTCTCTGCTCAGATCCTGTGTGCAGGTCATTGCCTGGTGGCCTGAGTCCCCAGAGATCTTAAACTCAGGGTAACTCGCGTACCTGGTTCCACTTGTCTAGTTCAAACAGCAGCAAAGATGGCAGTGGTGGAAAGTACAGGGTACCCCACAGGGCCCAGAACCCCCTGCCTGGCTGGGCCACAGGAACTGCTTCTCTGCCTAGCTCCTGTTCGTATGTCGCTGCCTGGCGGCCTGAGTCCCGAGAGATCTTAAACTGAGGATGTCTTGGGTACTTGGGTCCGCTTGCCCAGTCCAAGCAGCAGCAAAGATGGCAGCAGCTGCGGGGAGTGCAGGGTCTCCCACAGGGCACAGAACCCACACCTGGCTGGGACACAGGAACCACTGCTCTGCCTAGCTCCTGTTCACAGATCACTGCCTGGCGGCCTGAGTCCCCAGAAATCTTAAACTCAGGATATCTGTGGTTCCTGGTTCTGCTTGCTCGGTCCAAGAAGCAGCAAAGATGGCGGCGGCTGCAGGGCAGACATACATTTTTTAAACTGAGTATAACACTAGCGATTCTATTTGGAGAAAATATCTCATTTATACGAAGTGACAGAAAAAATGTGGAAGGTGTCCGTCCTCAGGAAAATCAAATTGTTACTCAGTCACAATCACCCACTTAGAGTAACAATGAAGAAAGTGTCATGTGAAAAATACAAATTTCAGTTGTACTTGTGTTATGTCAAAGTATTAACCTAATAAGATACAAAAGTAAATGTATGTGGTGTTATGGGCAGCTTTACAGATGTGTGTAATCTTGAAATATTATTAGCTAGTGCTTTTGAAATACATAATGCTCCAGATTACTAACTCCCATCTGGAAATTCGGAGGAAGGGCCACAAATGAGAGAGAATGGGTAGCATTGTATTTCTAGGTCTGAGTTACCTCTCTCAATAAAATTTCATCTGTTGAGGTTCATTAGGTTGCATAATTCTGTAGCTATTGTGGAAAGATTAACAAGGAGCACCTTAGAGCATGTAATCTGCAATAACCACAGAAACTAGTTAAGTAAAAAAGAACCATAGTAAGTGTAAAGCTAGATCTGCAAAATGCACATGTGCTCTTTCCCTGCAAGCCATCCCCTCATCTTCATATACTTCAGCTTTAGTCATTTATGCTGTTCCTGATTTATAAGTAAAGGATCTGAGTAAACTTCCCTCCTGCCCTTCCCCCATCCCTCTCTCCATCCCTCTTCCATCCCTTCCTCCATCCCTCCTTCCCTTTTTCCTCTTCCCTTCTTCTTCCTTGCAACCTCTCTACCTCTTTCCCTCTTTCCTTTGTTCCTTCCTCCCATCTTTTTTTTTTTTTTTTTTTTTTTTTTTTGCTCTTTTCCTCTTTCCCTTTTCTTTATTTCTTCATCAGAGAGTAAGTTTATTAGGGAAAGTTTAGAAAAATCTTTGCACGTAGGAAGGGATAACTTGTGTGGCCTATCTTATATTCAAACATGTTTCTCCAAACTCTGTGTAAACACCATCATTAGATCAAACATTTACTCAGTACAATGATCACAGGACTCTGTAAATTAAACTCCATGATTCTGGAGAAAATAAAAGTACATTTAGGTTACAGGAGTAATGTGATTTCTCTACACCTTCTTTTCATACTCTGCCAGTCCATGAGGAATTATTTTATCTTTTTCTTGGTTTTTCATTCTTCTTACACAAAATGGACACTATATTACCCTTAAAAGATTGAGAAAAGTGATATCCGTCAGCCACATTGGACTGTGCCGTTCTTTCTCTTCAGTTTCACTTGTTAATTAGTTGTGAATACAACATTAATATATTGGTCTTAGTTTCCCTTCTTTTGAATATACAGGACATGTTTTCTTTCACATACATATCCTTACCACAGTTTACCCTCCGTCTTTCCTTCCCTCCTCTCTTCCCAGTCCCTCCTACCCAGTTCCCACTTTAAAATGATATGTACTTCATTAATCCATATAAATGGTTGACAAACAAAATAAATGAATTAAGGAAAGTTTTTCTTAATCTCATCTGTAAGGAAATACTTTTGGTCTAAATAAATAGCCTCAAAACACACACACACACACACACACACACACACACAAACACAAACACAAACACACACACAGCAGTATTTAAGCTAAGAAGGTTATTTCAAAAAAATGTTGCTGCAACATAATTAGCCTTTTTGAAGTCTAAAGATCAGGTTAAAAGGCAAGACAAAAATAATCAGTTTTAAAGTGAAAGATAAATGTTGGTAGATACTCGATAACATTATTTGAAGAACCAGAAAGTATCAATCAATGGAGAATTTAAGTACATATACAATAAACTCACTTTAAATATGGCATTCATATATCACATTTAAAATCACAAAACATAATTGAAACAATTAACTTTTTCCCTTTTATTAAAACTAGATATGATTTTCTAATAACATATTCAATTACAGTCTCTCCTAGCTCATAACTCACTAAGATAGCTGCCCCATGCAAACCCACCCCTTATTGTCTTTTATTAGAAAATAGATTTCTATGGGATAATTAAGAAAGTTAAGAAAAAAACATAGAAAAAAGCAAAAACTAACATATTGGAAGAAGGTAAAACAGAAAGAAAAAATAGAAGTGAAGGCACATGAAATACAGACCCACTTGTTTGACCATTCAGGAATTCCATATTATCACTAAATCATAAGCAATGGTATATACCCAAAGGACCTGTAGGGGTAAAATATAAATAAAATCAAATAAAATAAAAATAAAAAGTAAGTTTCTTTTCTTTTCTTTTCTTTTTTTTTTTTTTTTTTTTTTGTCTTGTTGAGACAGGGTTTGTCTGTATAGCCCTGGCTGTCCTGGAACTCACCCTGTAGACCAGGCTGGTCTTGAACTCAGAAATCTGCCTGTCTCTGCCTCCCAAGTGCTGGGATTAAAGACTTGTGCCACCACTACCCGGCTAAGTTTCTTTATTTTAACATAGAGTTTTTACATGACATTATGAGATAAGAAACCTCCAAATATACTATTGGGTTAAATTCTGCTGACTACTGGCAAGCATACAACCTACCCTAAGGAGTAGTCTGTTTCCCCAATAAGACTGCATTGAGGAAAACAAATTTCCTTTTGCAAGTGGTTATAATTGAAGTTTCATTACAGGTTTACAATGGTAGCATGAGTCTCTTTAGATCTAGGACCCCCACTCTGCAGCCCCTTTGCATGCTGTCTCAGTTTCTGAGTTCATATGTGTGTCAATAATGTTGTTTGGGAGACTTGGATCCTTGATGTTCTTCATCCCTTTTGTCTCTCACAATATTTCCAAAGACTCCTCCACAGGGATTTCTAAGTCTCTAAGGGAGGGATTTGTTGGCGCTGTCCCACATAGGGCTACTGTTCCATGGCTTCTCACTCTCTGCATGAAGTCTCTATTTGTTCCAATCTCTGTACTTTTTCCCATTGGCTGCAAGAAGAAGCTTAAGAGTAGACTTCTTAGAACATATTATAGTGTGTATTTTTATTAATGTGAGAACTGGGTATGACAAGAGTTTTGTATTGTTTGAATCTGAGATCCTAAACAAAGAATTATAAAATACCCTGACTTGTTAATGGCTTTGATGAGACAAATCATGATACAAATAAAGAAAATATTTTGTTCTTCCTCTAGGGACAGTTGACCTTAAACTTTCATTTTATATGTTCAGTGTGGCCAATTAGAAGCAAATGTCAGCAGACAGTGTTAGAATATGCTATTACATTATATGCATGAAATCTCTTTACTTAGCAGTATGTCCCAGAGGGATGCCGGACAGCCCCTAGAAAGCAGCTTATGAGTATTTCAGAAATACCAATTCTGTGTACAACAGAAGGCAGGACATTTCCAAAAACAGCCGGTCTTAGCACCACTAAACTACAATTTAGGTAATTATAGCTGTGGATATTGACATAGTTTTGCTTTTTTATAAGATAAATATATAAAGAACAAATTATCTTAGAGTTCAGGCATAGAGAAAATGGGTGAGACTTTTAGTAATTAGTTACATACGTATAGGAACAATTAAAATATACTTAAATTATATATACCATGAACTATTATAAGAATAGGGATATCACCAAAAATAAAAATTGAAACAAAACCTTCAAACTCATAATTATATGAGGGGTCTGTTTCAAAGAAGAGCAACTAGTTAACTGTCAATGAGATTGACATTATGACTTTCTTTTATATTACATAAAAACTGTGTGATGAATACAATATCAAAAACATCAATTTAGATATTTATAATGCTGCATAGACATTATATCATAAAACCAGCTGTGAAATGATAGCTTTTAAAACATTTTTTAGAATATTTTCTGAAAAGTATATTGGACAGAAATACAATTATCAGCGATCCCCAAGATTTCTATATGAATATATTTTATGATTTATTTGAGAATAGCAAGTTTTCTCATCTGAGATGATTTGAAATTATTCAGAATAACAAAGACCAGTAGAAAAAATAATTCAATAAAGTTTGACTATTAGAATAATACTATTACACTAAGTGAACATTGGGAAATTAGTTACAGATTGTGAGTTCAAAGGTAGATAATATCAGTTATCGTGGCCCTCCTACAAATGTGCTCTTGTTTTTACTTCTATCTCCCTTTCCCTGAGTGTAAAAAGTAAGTGAAGTTGTCTTCTTTTCATATTTAAACACAGGAGCCAGCTATAAGACAAAGGAGAATTCCAAAGAAAATCAAATAAAACAAAAGAAAATGTTACCCTAATTAGTATTTCTTTTGGGGAGTCTGTAATTTTATTGTACTCCTGTTGCTCCCCATTTCTTTCCTATCACTTCAAGCCACATTACATCAAGTTTATTATCTTTTTAAATTAAAGTTATGTGAATATGATTGAAAAGAAGAATGAGGAGGCAGAAGAGGAAAAAGGTTTCATATCCTATGCAAAAATGCTTAATCTCTCACCAAACTCTCTGTTAAAATATCTGCATAGAAAATACTGCTTCCCAATCTGTAGGTTTGTCTTATTGGCCATATCTTTTGCCTTACAGAAGCTTTCCAATTTCATCAGGTCCTATTTATCAATTCTTGACCTTAGAGAATGAGCCATTGGAGTTCTGTTTAGGAAATTCCCCCCTGGGCCCATGAGTTCAAGGCTCTTTCCTACTTTCTTTTCTATTACATTCAGTATATCTGGTTTTATGTTCAGGTCCTTGATTCACTTGGACTTGAGCTTTGCAAAAGGTAACAAATATGGGTCTATTTTCATTGTTCTACATACAGGCAGTCAGTTAGACAAGCACCATTTATTGAAGATGCTTTCTTTTTTCCATTGTATATTTTTTGGCATCTTTGTCCTTAAGTGTGTAATTTTATGTCTAGGCCTTCTATTCTATTCCATTGATCAACATGTCTGTCTCTGTAACAAACCCCACATCCAATAGAGGGCTAATATTTAAAATATATAAAGAAGTCAAGAAGCTAATCACCAAAAACCAAATAATCCAATCAAAAATTGGGTTATAGAACTAAACCAAGATTTCAAAACTGAGGAGTCTTGAATGGCTAAGAAACACCTAAAGACATCTTCAAAGTCCTTATTGATTAGAAAAATGCAAATCAAAACAACCCTGAGATTCTATATTACACCAATCAGAATAGCTAAGATCAAAACCTGACTTGACAACACATGTTGGCAAGGATGTGGAGAAAGAGGCACACTCCTCCATTGTTGGTGGGATTGCAAACTGGTACAAACACTGGAACTCAATCTGGAGGTGCCTCAGAAAATTGGAAATAGATCTACCTGAAGACCCAGCAATACCAATCTTGGGAATATAACCAAAAGATGTCCCACCATGTCACAGGGGGACATGTTCCACATGTTCATAGCACCTTATTTGTTATAGCCAGAAGCTGGAAACAACTCAGGTATACCATGAGAGAAGAATGGATACAGAAAACGTGGTTCATTTACACAATGGAATACGACTCAGCTATTAAGAAGGAGGGTATCCTGAGTTTTGCAGGTACATATCATCCTGAGTAAGGTAATTCAGACCCAAAATGACATGCATGGTAGGTACTCAGTAATATGTGGATATTAGTTAAAAAAAAATCACCCAAGATTCAGTCTACAGAACTCAAAATCATCAACAGGATGAAGGGCCCAAGTGAGGATGCCTTAGTCCCACTTGTGAGGGAGAAGAAAGCAATCAGAAGTGGGGAGGGATGGATGGACCTGGGAGGGAAAATGGATGGGGGTAGTAAGGGGAGAAGGGAACCTGATCTGATATTATGTGAGGGAAAAGGACTAAAGCCATGAGGGCCAGCAGAAAGAATGGAAACAGGCAACCTCAGAAAGTAGGAGGTTGTGGGGACCCTCCAGAATGCACCAGAGAACTGAAAGGTGAAAGACTCCCAGGACTCAAAGGGAGGGATCTTAGGTGAAATGCCTGACAGTAGGGAGAGGTAACTTACAGAGCCCGCCTCCAGCAGGAAGACAGGGCGTCAGATGTGGAAGGGATTTGCCATCCCACAGACAAACCTGTGACCCATAATTATCTCTTTTGAGAGAACTGCAGGAGTGGAAATGGAGAGGAACCTGAGGAAAAGCAGATCCAGCAACAGGCCCAAAGTAGGATCCAGCTCAAGGGGAGGACCTAAAGCCTGACACTATTACTGAGGCTTTGGAGCACTCACTGACTGCCCTCTGAAAGACCAAACAAGTAGCTCAGTCAGAGGCAGATATTTGCACCCAATCAATGAACAGAAGCTGCTAACCCCTGTGGTTGAATTAGGGATAGCTTGAAAAAAGCTGAGAAGGAGGACAACCCTATAGGAGGAACAGCAGTGTCAATAAATATGGACCCCATGATCTCTCAAACACTAGACCACCAAGACAGAATACACCAGATGATATGAGGCCCACAATACACATATAGCAGAGGAAAGCCGGGTCTGGGTTCAATTAGTGATGATGCACCTAACCCTCAAGAGACTGGAGGCACTGGGGAATTTAGTCAGGTGGGGTAGGGGGTAGGAGATGGAGACATCCTCGTGGAGACAGGGGATATGGAGGAGGTATGGGATGTGGACAGGGCAGGGGGATAAAATCTAGAGTGTAAATAAAATAAAATAAAATAAAATACTGTGTTAAAACACTGAGTGAAAATTAGAAGCTCTTATTACATGCTTACAATTTACTAATAATTGGTAGGTTAATATTTGCACTGTATCACTATATGTATTTAAAGTTCACTATATAATACTATATATATGTCTCACAATTTGCATAGGTAATTATTAAATTATTGTATAATAAAGAGGGAGCATCTCAGCATTTTGATCATATATCATGTGTGACTAGATAAACTAGAAAAATGAAAAAAAATGCATTCCATCCTTGCAACGTGTAATGCCACATGACATTAGCTTTGGAGGTAAGTAGACTAAAAAAACGGCAAGTGGGCGATTGTAAGTGGAAATGTGTTTGTTCAAGTACTACCTAAGCTTTAGCTCTGGAAAAACTTAGAAAGCTTGTGAATTAATTTTGTTATCAGCTTAGAAGATATGAATGTTTTATAAAAAGCCACTTTTTCCCTCTTTATCTAATTGAAACAATGTGTATGTCATAAGAAAGCATGGAATGATAAAAGAAATAAATTAAACTAGAATTTTGATCAGTAGTCTTGTATTTTGTTTTATTGCAAACATTTTTTTATACAATACATCCTGATTATGGTTTCCAATTCCTCTCTTCTTCCCAGTCCCTCCCCTTCTGCAATCTGGATCTATGTTCATTCTGTTACAATGAGAAAACAAAGAGGCATCAAAAGAAATATAATATGATATGATATTATATAATATAATAAATATATAATATAATAATATCAACTTGGAATAGGAAAGAAATAAGAATGAGAGAAGATAAAATTTCAACCCTGGAAAGAAAAAAATCTGAAGCATGGCTTCAACCAAAAGGCAAAGTTCTTTCTTGGGAAAGAGATCTAGAACTCTTGCTGCTTTTCTAGGATTTCAAGACTGAATTCCTTGGCCTGGACTCCTCAGATGGGCTTATCTTGGCCTGCTATCCCAGCATACAGGACTCCAAATTTGTACTTGAGGTTTGTCATTGGAACTTTTGGTAGCCACTTTCAACAAATTCTCTCTTCCCTTTTTATTATTCATTTGCTGTCTTAGTTACAGTTTCACTGCTGTGAACAGACACCATGACCAATGCACGTTTTATAAAAGACAACATTTAATTGGGGCTGGCTTACAGGCTCAGAGGTTCCGTCCATTGTCATCAAGGCAGAAACATGGTGGCATGCAGGCAGATATGGTGCAGGAGGAGCTGAGAGTTCTACATCTTCATCTGAAGGCTGCTAGTTGAAGACTGACTTCCAGGCAACTAGGTTGAGGGTCTTAAGCCCACACCCACAGTGACACACCTACTCCAAGAAGGCCATACCTCCTAATAGGGTCACTTCCTGGACCAACCATATACAAACCATCACAGTTGCCTTCTTACATAGGCTTCTCTCACTGAGGAAAGACCAGGCAGCCTAGTTAGGGGAATGAGATCCATAGGCAGGCAACAAATTCTGGGCTAGTCTGTGTTTCACTTGTTACAGGACCCAGGGAGCAGGGTATCGGAAAGGTGAACTATGAGAGGGAACTAATTTTAATTTAATTAAAAAATAAACACCTGCCCTAACAAACAAAAGCTTCTTATGAGCAGGTGGTCAAGATCACCATGAGTCAATGTTCAATAACATTGACAGTTGACATGCTCATGAAATGAAGTTTTCTTGACTCAAAGAAATATTACAAAGTCACTGAAAATACTAATGATATCAAAATGTACACAATTTCATTAAGTCAGTATATAGAGTTGAGAGTAAATTATAACATTTTTTAGTTTTGTCAATTCTGTTTTATAAGACATACATATACATAATTTTAAATTATATGAGTAAAGATTATTCTCAAAATATCAAATAAAGAATGCTACAGCAAGTTTATGAATTGTAAGATTTATTCTTAAAGCATATTTTAAAAAATCATGATTAATTTAAAAAACCTTATACTTAGCATTTTAAAAGTTTTTTTTTGAACATAAGATTTTTTTTTATTTTTTTTATTGTATATATTCTATATTTACAATTCATTTCCCTTTTTCTGGTTCCCCAACCCCAAAGGTGCCACATGTCCTTTTCCCTCCCCCTGCTCCCGCATACACCCCCTCCCACTTTACTGTTCTTGTACTCTCCCACAATGATGTTTTGGTCCATTCTAGCACCAGTGTCCACTCCTTTCTTCTTGTGAGACATCACTTGATATGTGATTTGTGTCTTTGGTGTTCCAAGCTTCTAGGCTAATATCCACTTATCAGTGACTGTATACCATGGGTATTCTTTTGAGACTGGGTCACCTCACTTAGTATGACATTCTCCAGCTCCATCCATTTCTCTAAGAATTTCATGAATTCATTGATTCTGATGGCTGAATAGTACTCCATTGTGTATATATACCACATTTTTTGTATCCATTCCTCTGTTGAGGGACATCTGGGTTCTTTCCAGTTTCTGGCTATTATATATAAGGCTGCTATGAACATAGTGGATCATGTATCCTTATTGCATGCTGGTGAATCTTCTGGGTATATTCCCAGGAGTGGTATGGCTGGGTCCTCCGGAAGTATCACGCCCAGTTTTCTGAGGAACCGCCATACTGATTTCCAGAGTGGTTGTACCAGCTTGCATTCCCACCAACAGTGGAGGAGTGTTCCTCTTTCTCCACATCCTCGCCAACACCTGGTGTCTTCTGAGTTTTTAATCTTAGCCATTCTGACTGGTGTGAGGTGAAATCTCAGGGTTGTTTTAATTTGCATTTCCCTAATGACTAGTGATGTTGAACATTTTTTAAGGTGTTTCTCAGCCATCCGAATTTCTTCAGGTGAAAAGTCTCTGTTTAGCTCGGTACCCCATTTTTGGATAGGGTTATTTGGTTTTCTGGGGTCTAACCTCTTGAGTTCTTTGTATACATTGGAGATTAGCCCTCTGTCGGATGTGGGGTTGGTGAAGATTTTTTCCCAATTTGTTGGTTGCCGATTTATCCTTTTGACAGTGTCTTTTGCCTTACAGAAACTTTGTAGTTTTATGAGGTCCCATTTGTCTATTCTTGCTCTTAGAGCATAAGCAATTGGTGTTCTGTTCAGGAATTTTTCCCCTGAGCCCATGTCCTCAAGGGTCTTCCCCAGTTTCTTTTCTATTAGTTTTAGTGTGTCTGGTTTTATGTGGAGGTCTTTGATCCACTTGGAGTTGAGCTTAGTGCAAGGAGATAAGAGTGGATCAATTCTCATTCTTCTGCATGTTGACCTCCAGTTGAGCCAGCACCATCTGTTGAAAAGGCTATCTTTTTTCCACTGGATGTTTTCAGATCCTTTGTCAAAGATCAATTGGCCATAGATGTGTGGGTTCAATTCTGGGTCTTCGATCCTATTCCATTGATCCGCTTCCCTGTCACTGAACCAATACCATGCAGTTTTTAGTACCACTGCTCTGTAATATTGCTTGATGTCCGGGATATTGATTCCCCCAGAAGTTCTTTTGCTGTTGATGATAGTTTTAGCTATCCTGGGTTTTTTGTTATTCCAGATGAATTTGAGAATTGCTCTTTCTAGCTCTATGAAGAACTGAGTTGGGATTTTGATGGGAATTGCATTGAATCTGTATATTGCTTTGGGCAAGATTGCCATTTTGACTATATTAGTCCTGCCAACCCATGAGCATGGAAGATTTTTCCATTTTCTAATGTCTTCTTCAATTTCCCTCTTCAGAGACCTGAAGTTTTTGTCGTATAAATCTTTCACATGTTTGGTTAGCGTCACTCCAAGATACTTTATATCATTTGTGGCTATTGTGAAGGGTGTCATTTCCCTAATTTCTTTCTTGGCCTGCTTATCCTTCACGTATAGGAAGGCTACTGATTTACTTGAGTTGATTTTATAGCCAGCCACTTTGCTGAAGTTGTTTATCAGTTGCAGGAGTTCTCTGGTGGAGGTTTTTGGGTCACTTAAGTAAACTATCATATCATCTGCAAATAGTGATAGTTTGACTTCTTCCTTTCCGATTTGTATCCCTTTGACTTCCCTCTGTTGTCGAATTGCTCTAGCTAGTACCTCAAGTACTATATTGAAGAGATATGGCGAGAGGGGACAGCCTTGTCTAGTCCCTGATTTTAGAGGGATTGCTTCGAGTTTTTCTCCGTTTACCTTGATGTTGGCTACTGGTCTGCTGTATATTGCTTTTACTATGTTTAGATATGGGCCTTGAATTCCTGTTCTTTCTAGGACCTTTAGCATGAAAGGATGCTGAATTTTGTCAAATGCTTTTTCAGCATCCAATGAGATGACCATGTGGTTTTTTTCTTTGGGTTTGTTTATGTAGTGGAGTACGTTGATGGATTTCCGTATATTGAACCATCCTGCATCCCTGGGATGAAGCCAACTTGATCATGGTGAATGATCGTTTTGATGTGTTCTTGGATTCGGTTGGCAAGTATTTTGTTTAGTATTTTTGCATCGATATTCATAAGAGAAATTGGCCTGTAGTTCTCTTTCTTAGTTGGATCTTTGTGTGGTTTTGGTATCAGGGTAATTGTGGCTTCATAGAATGAGTTGGGTAGTGATCCTTCTGTTTCTATTTTGTGGAATAATTTGAAGAGTATCGGTATCAGGACTTCTTTGAAGGTCTGATAGAATTCTGCACTAAAACCGTCTGGTCCTGTGCTCTTTTTGGTTGGAAGACTGTCTATGACCCCTTCTATTTCTTTGGGGGTTATGGGTCTGTTTAGATGATCTATTTGATCCTGGTTTAATTTTGCTATTTGGTAACTGTCGAGGAAATTGTCCATTTCCTCCAGATTCTCCAGTTGTGTTGAGTATAGGTTTTTGTAGTAGGATCTGATGATCCTTTGAATTTCCTCAGTTTCTGTTGTTATATCTCCCTTTTCATTTCTAATTTTGTTAATTTGAATACTGTCTCTGTGCCCTTTAGTAAGTCTGGCTAGGGGTTTATCTATCTTGTTGATCTTCTCAAAGAACCAGCTCCTGGTTTTGTTGATTCTTTGTATGGTTCTTTTTGTTTCAACTTGATTGATTTCAGCCCTGAGTTTGATGATTTCCTGTCTTCTACTCCTCCTGGGTGAAATTGCTTCTTTTTGTTCCAGAGCTTTCAAGTGCACCATTAAGTTGCTAGTATATGCTCTCTCCTGTTTCTTTTTGGAGACACTCAGGGCTATGAGTTTTCCTCTAAGCTCTGCTTTCATTGTGTCCCATAGATTTGGGTATGTTGTGCCTTCATTTTCATTAAGTTCTAAGAATTCTTTGATTTCTTTCTTTATTTCTTCCTGGACTAAGGTATCATTGAGTAGAATATTGTTCAGCCTCCAAGCGTATGGGGATTTTCTGTTGTTTTTGTTGCTATTGAAGAACACTCTTACTCCATGGTGATCTGATAAGAGGCATGGGATTAGTTCGATCTTTTTATATTTGTTGAGATCTGTCTTGTGTCCAATTATATGGTCGATTTTGGAGAAGGTACCATGAGGGGCTGAGAAAAAGGTATAGTCTTTTGCTTTAGGGTGAAATGTTCTATATATATCTTTTAAATCCAATTGCTCCAAAGTTTCAATGAGTTTCTCCGTGTCTCTGTTTAGTTTCTGTTTTCCTGGTCGGTCCACTGTAGATAATGGAGTATTGAGGTCCCCCACAATCATTGTGTTAGATGCAATGTGTGCTTTGAGCTTTAGTAAGGTTTCTTTTACAAATGAGGGTGCCCTTACATTTGGAGCGTAGATGTTTAGAATTGTGAGTTCCTCTTGGTGGATTCTTCCTTTGACTAGCAGGAAGTGACCTTCTGTGTCTCTTTTGATGACTTTGGGTTGAAAGTCAATTTCATCTGATATTAAAATGGCTACTCCAGCTTGCTTCCTGTGACCATTTGCTTGCAAAATTGTCTTCCATCCTTTTACTCTAAGGTAGTGTTTGTCTTTGACTCTGAGGTGTGTTTCCTGTAAGCAGCAAAATGTAGGGTCCTGTTTCCATATCCAGTCTGTTAGTCTATGTCTTTTTATTGGGGAGTTGAGTCCATTGATGTTAAGAGATATTAAGGAATAGAGATTATTACTTCCTGACATTTTTGATGTTATTTTTGTTTTTGAGTAGTTATCTTCCTTTGAGTTTGATGGAAGAAGTTTACTGTCTTGCTTTTTCTTGGGTGCCATTTCCTTCCTTGTGTTGGAGTTTTCCTCCTATTATCCTTTGTAGAGCTGGGTTAGTGGAAAGATATTGTGTAAATTTGGTCCTGTCATGGAATATTTTGATTTCTCCATCTATGTTGATTGAGAGTTTTGCTGGGTATAGTAGTCTTGGCTGACATTTGTTTTCTCTTAGGGTCTGCATGAGGTCTGCCCAGGATCTTCTAGCTTTCATGGTTTCTGGAGAGAAGTCTGGTGTGATTCTGATAGGTCTTCCTTTATATGTTACTTGGCCCTTTTCTCTTACTGCCTTTAATATTCTTTCTTTGTTTAGTACATTTGGGGTTTTGATTATTATGTGACGGGAGGTGTTTCTGTTCTGGTCCAGTCTGTTTGGAGTTCTGTAGGCTTCTTGTATATTCATGGGCATCTCTCTCTTTAAGTTAGGAAAGTTTTCTTCCATAATTTTGTTAAAGATATTTGCTGGCCCTTTAAGTTGTAGATCTTCACTCTCATCTATCCCTATAATCCTTAGGTTTGGTCTTCTCATTTTGTCCTGGATTTCCTGGATGTTTTGGGTTACAAGCCTTTTGGATTTTGCGTTTTCTTTGACTGTGGAGTCAATGGTTACTATGTTATCTTCAGCATCAGAGATTCTTATTTCTATCTCTTGTATTCTGTTGTTTATGTTTGCATCTACGACCCCTGTTTTCTTCCCAAGGTTTTCTATCTCCAAGGTTGCCTCCTTTTGTGATTTCTTAGTTGTTTCTACCTCTGTGTTCAGATCTTGGATGGTTTTGCTCAGTTCCATCATTTGTTTGTTTGTGTTTTCATGTAATTCTTTAATATATTTTTGTGCTCCCTCTTTCATGACTTCTGCCTGTTGTTTCAAGTTCTCCTGCATTTCTTTAACTGATTTTCTCATTTCCTCTTTATTGGTTTCTGTCTGATGGCCCATATTCTCCTGGAGTTCTTTAAGTGTTTTTTGTGTTTGGATTGTAAGAGCTTCTACCCTATTGATGTTCCCCTGCATTTCTTTAAGAGATTTGTTTATGTCTTTTTTGTGTTCCTCTAGGAGCATCATGACCTGTGCTTTTATATCTAACTCTTGTTTTTCTGGTGTGCTGGGGTATCCTGGACTTGCTGTGGTTGGCAAATTGGGTTCAGATGGTGCCATATTGCCTTGATTTCTGTTAATAACGTTCCTACGTTTGCCTTTTGCCATCTCTTTATCTCTGGCGTTAGTTGGTCTTATTGTATATGGTGCCCTGTTGAAAGCACAGCATGCCTGTCCCCAGGAGACAGATCCCTTCTGGCAGCTTGTCTGTGCTGGACTATGCTCGCTCTGAGTCCAGGCCCCTGACTCCAGCTGCTGGAGTTCTGAGCTGTGCCCCGAGGCGGCCCGGTGGCCCCTCGCTGCTAGTCCGCTCAGAGCTGGTCCTGGCCAGTAGTCTGCACCTGCAGCTGAGCTTTCTGTGCCCGGATCTCCTGCAGAGCTAAGCTAAGCTATAACTCTGGCCACGCACCTGATTCCAGCTGCTCACTGCGTCCAGTGTGCCCGCTGTTTGCACGTGGTGGTCTGGGGCAAGATGGCTGCCCCAGCTGAAGGCACTGCGTCACCTTGGCTGAGCTGCTGGTACCCAGCTCTGCTGCTCCCTCTGGCTGCGTTGTCTGTGCTGGACTATGGTCGCTCTGAGTCCAGGCCCCTGACTCCAGCTGCTAGAGTGCCGAGCTGTGCCCCGAGGTGGCCTGGTGGCCCCGCGCTGCTAGTCTGCTCAGAGAGCTGGTCCCGGCCGGTAGTCTGCACCCGCAGCTGAGCTTTCTGTGCCCGGATCTCCTGTAGAGCTAAGCTAAGCTATAACTCTGGCCACGCACCTGATTCCAGCCGCTCACTGCGTCCAGTGTGCCCGCTGTTTTTGCGCGGGGGTCTGGGGCAAGATGGCTGCCCCAGCTGAAGGCACTGCATGTCCTTGGCTGAGCTGCTGGTACCAGGCTCTGCTGCTCCCTTCTGGCTGCGTTGTCTGTGCTGGACTATGCTCGCTCTGAGTCCAGGCCCCTGACTCCAGCTGCTAGAGTTCCGAGCTGTGCCCCGAGGCGGCCTGGTGGCCCCTTGCTGCTAGTCCGCTCAGAGAGCTGGTCCCGGCCGGTAATCTCAAGATTTTTTTTTATAAATGGCATATATAACTTTGGCATCTTTCAATAACATAAGTCATAAATTGACATTATTATTTTTATTTTGTTGATTGTGTAGTTTATCTTCTTGTAGGGGATATTGGATAAATTTATAGTTTCAACCTTTAGTGAAGAATTAATATTACAGCTGGGATTTGGGATTGCTAATAGTTTTTTATTCCCAATGTAGCAACAGACAACCTTTACAAAAGCAATTTAATAAATACTGTTTCTGCTAAAGCAAAAAGAATGCATCTGAGCTATTGAAGGGACAATAGAAAAATTTATAAAATTAACGAGGAAAACCAACTATGATTCCATTGACAGGTTTTATGGCCAAGTAATACATTTCCAGCAAACATGTTATTTTTTAATTTTCTAAAAAGATTATATCATATCTAGGCATTTTATTCCATAGTGTTATAAATATTTAAAATCCTTAATATTAGAAATGTTAATTTGTTTGTTTATTAAGAATATTTAAAACCTGTTTTTCAATATTATCATAATTTTCCACATTAAAATATAATAGTAGTTCATGAAATTTTTCTTTTCATTTTATATGAACTGATGTAAAAATTTATGAATATATAAAATTATGTTTCAGTGTAATAAATGTTCAAGAGTTCATCATTTCATATAACGTCTTATTACTATGAATTAACTAAGTTGTAAAGAGGAATATCACTAGGAATGGACATCGGGGTTATGGACAAGATGTACGCTCTTAACAACTTCATTAGTACCATACCTGCCTGCCCACGTAATACACTCCACCATGATGGTCTTGGACTAATCCTCTCATACTCTAAGTGAGCCCCTAATATCCTTGCTCCTGGTCTCTTCAGATCAATAGAAAAGTAACAAAGGCAAGAGGTGTGTCATACTATGAAAATCACCATCACAGTCGTTGTCTATTATTTATATGATGTGAGTAATTTAGACAGAGTATTGTTTAAATTTCATAGAGGAATGCTATTGTACTTTGCACTTTTAGTACAGATATAGTAAAAGACTGCCAGTTATGCTGCAAAACCTCATGTTAATTACTAAGAATTATCCTTGCTCTGAAAAAGTAAATTTCATTCTTGATGCTTTAAATGTTCCATTAAATGTTTCCTAGATCACTATGAACCCTCCGTGTCCTGGAGAAATCATGTTGTTACCAAGTTCTATGGTTAATGTTGGTTGGAAACTACAAAGAACCAATTTAGACACAATGATATATGGCCAGAACTTCAGGTATGAAGTTATGAGTTATTACTTGTAGGAAAGAAAGAAGACATGCTGAGGTGCTTTCTAAGGGTAAAGGAATCATAAAAGGGGTAGTGGAGGTAGTCCTTGCTATCTTGAATTTTACATTAATTAACTTAACATTCAGCAGAAACTAATAATCTGACCCTGGGGGGGGTGTCACAACTTAATACCTTACAAATTCAGTGATTTTGAGAAAGAAAAAAATGTACTTATTTGGAATCTCATAGATGCAAAGAAACTAATGCCTTTAACTAAAAACCTTCTGACATCCTGTAATACTCAGTTTTGATCACATAATAAGATGAAAATACTTTCTTCTATTTTTTTTTCCATTTGATCAGGTTTAGGGAAAGGCACCAGTCAGACAGTAACAGGCAGTAGTAAAAGCAGCCAGCTCTTCCTTTATGACCTTAACTCACTTTTCAGTGAGTAAGCCAGGGGTCTGCAGACAAAGGAGAGGACAGCAGTAGCTTAGGATAAAAAAAATCAGATAAAGACATCCTTGCATTATAATATTCTAAAGCTGATTTTCAAAATGCATATTATGTTCTGAGGTGGTGACCCTAAGATGCATTATTAAAATTCTATTCAAAGAAAAGTAGTTCACAGGTAATATCTCCATCTTGTAAGGACTTGAACATTCAAAGATAGATTAAGATAAATTTTCTTTCTTTTCATTTAGTTCATTTTACATTTGGAGTGAAATTGTATACTTAGTAACTATCTCTTTTCAAGTAGAGAAAAGAGATTTGTTCAATGGTTCCAGAAAAAAATCCATATTCCTGTAAAGATAAAATACTGCTTATTTCCTATGTTAATAAAAATTACTCCATTTACATAATTTCTATTATCTGTCAGAATAGTTATTCTTTATAATATTTATTTATAAAAGTGTGTATATTGAAAAGTGACTTATATATACTTATTGAAAATATTGTTCCAGCGAATATTTGAAAAACATGGTAATAGTAGAAAAAAATTAAGAATCAGTTGAAATTTTCATTGAATCTGTAGATTGCTTTCAGTAATATGGACATTTTCACTACGTTAATTTTACAGATCCACGAGCATGGAAGATCTTTCCATCTTCCAATATATTCTTTAATTTTTTTGTTTCCTTTTTTCAATTTTTTATTATTTTATCTATTTATATTCTTGTCATGGCATCTTATCCCCTCTCGATAAAATTTTCCTGATTTCAATTGTAAAACATTTATAACTGACTATAATATACTTTTCTTATGTTCATTTTCCTATTACTCTCTCATTCACTACTTCCCCATCCATGATCCTTCAACATGATACAATTTCCATGTCCCTCCTGCCTGCCGAGAATGTATCCTGTTGTGTTTTATTTCATTTAATGTACAATATAAAGTCCCATTTTTATTTCTACAGCTGACATGGCTTCATTCTTATGGCTGAATGTAAATTATATAATTTACTTTCTTCTTTTTATTGGATATTTATTTTCTTTATTTACATTTCAAATGTTTTCCCCTTTCAGAAACCCCCTATCACATCACCCTCCCACTGCCTCTATTTTCCCCCAACCACCCACACCTGTCCTGGCACCCTAGCATTCCCCTATACTGGTGCTCAAGGGCATCTCCTCCCACTGATGTCCAAGAAGGCCATCCTCCAACACATGTGGCCAGCATCATGGGTTGCTCCATGTGTATTCTTTGGATAGTGGTCCAATTCCCGGAAGCTCTGGGGAGTCCGGCCAGTTGACACTGTTGCTTCCACCATGGGGCTACAAACCCCCTCAGCTCCTTCAGTCCCTTCTTCAATTCTTCCATAGGTGAAATTTTCTTAATATGTATGTATTTGTCTGTGTTTGTATATCTCTGATATATGTCATTACCTATTGAGGCCAGTAGAGGGTGTGAAAGTCTCTGCAACCTGAGTGACTCCCACTGGCCAAAATGGATTCTGCACTCAAATTCTGTCCTCAAAAAAATAGCAAACATTCCATCGCTACTGAGACATTTCTCCAGGCTTATGGTTGGTGCCGTTAATCTTTGACATTCACCTAACAGTGCCGTTAATCTTTGACATTCACCTAACATATAGCTAACAATTGCATCTATGCAAATGTTTTCATAAATTTACGCCAACATGTTTATAATACAGTAGTTTCTTTTGTGCCATTTAGAAATTTTTTTAAGCAAAATCTTTTCCATACTTAATAAGCCTAACTTATTATTATTTAACTAAGTACCTTTTAGTTAAACACACACATCAAGCATAATAATCTAATAATACATTTATTAGAATGAGAAGAAGAGAATATTGAGATTGAAATTATTACTTTATAAGAAAAGACATGCTATTCCTATGAAAAATGATAGTTTAACAATTTATGCTAGTGGAATGACATATTGATATATTTCATTAGCAGAGTGTCTTTCTGTCACCACACTAGATTGCCAGTATTAGGTCATTTTTAGTGGGAGGCATAGCATATTTCATTTGACCATCTCTTCACAAGTATAAAAGAGTTTTGTAACTATTCACTCTACTTTTCAGAATAACTCTGTAAGGAAGCAAATGGCTAATAGGCTTCTCTTTTTGTATAAATGAAGAAGTGCTGGTTTTAAGATAATTTTGGCACAGCTTCAGTAACTGACATGATTTTGATTCCATGTCAAAGAATTCTGAGACCTTTTATTCACTAATTTGCAGATACTTGTTCTAAAAGTTGTATATCAAACAGCATGTGCTACAATAACACTGCCTGACCTAAATTATTCAATAATTGTTAGAAAGATGTTTGTGTTGAAAGATAGCCCATGTTATTATATACATATGTTGTTTCAAATCAAATTGCTAAAATCCTATATAACCCTTGAGAAATCATATCAGAATATCATTAAAAACCCAGAGATTTAGAAACCACTCTAATTCCCTTGACTTGATGGTTTGAAGAATTATGTATATTACTTTTAACTTAAACATTATAAGAGTATTAAAAATATTATTTTAGGAAATCTATTATTACAAAAATATTTTAGGAAAATATTATTAAATATCATACTTGTATATTAGAAGCAATGAAGATAATGTTACTAGAATCAACAAAGTTGTCAAAGTACTTAAAAGATTTTAACAAAATTATAATTCATTGAAAACTTAGAATTTGGTCTATGAGTCGTATCATGGATATTTAAAGCATTTTTCCTAATGTCCACTTATCAGTGAATATATACCATGTGTGTTCTTTTGTGACTGGATTACCTCACTCAGGATGATATTATCTAGTTCCATACATTGGCCTAAGAATTTCACAAAGTCATTGTTTTTAATAGCTGAGTAGTACTTCATTGTGTAAATGCACCACATTTTCTTTATCCATTCCTCTATGGAAAGACATCTGGGTTCTTACCAGCTTCTGTCTTTTAAAAATAAGGCTGCTATAAACATAGTAGAGCATGTGCCCTTGTTATATGTTAGAGCATCTTTTGAATATATGCCCAAGAGTGGTATAGCTGGGGCCCGAGGAAGTACTATGTCCAATTTTCTGAAGAACTGACAAACTGACTTCATGAAATTCGCAGGCAAATGAATAGAACTTGAAAATATGATCTTGTGTGAGGTAACACATTCA
Source organism: Apodemus agrarius (assembly GCA_964023405.1). Taxonomy (NCBI): domain Eukaryota; kingdom Metazoa; phylum Chordata; class Mammalia; order Rodentia; family Muridae; genus Apodemus; species Apodemus agrarius. The sequence goes on along the minus strand of OZ030016.1, from coordinate 24,524,623 downwards.
CAAAAGAACACACATTGTATGCACTCACTGATAAGTAGATATTAGGCCAAAAGTTCTGAATACCAAAGATGCAATTCATAGACCATATGACGCTCAAGAAGGAAGACCAAAGTGTGGATGTTTCAGTGCTTCTTAGAAGGGGAAACAAAATACTCACAGGAGGAAATATGGAGACAAAATGTGCATCAGAGATTGAAGAAAAGGTCATCCAGAGACTTTCCCACCTGGGGATCCATCCCATATACTGTCACTAAACCTGGATGTAATTGTGGATGCCAGGACATGTTTGCTGACAAGAGCCTAATATGGCTGTTTCCTGATAGACTCTGCCAGAGCCTGACAAATACAGAGGCAGATGCTGGCAGCCAACCATTAGACTGAGCACTGGGTCCCTGATGGAAGAGTTGGAGAAGGACTGAAGGAGCTAAAGGGGTTTGCAGCCCTATTGGAGAAGCAACAGTGTCAACAGGCCAGACTCCCTGGACCTCCAGGGGACTGGACCAACAACCAAAGAGAATACATGGAGGGACGCATGGCTCTTTTTGCATGTGGACTTGTTGGACATCAGTGGGAAGATCAGCCCTTGGGTCTGAGGGAGTTTGATGCCTCAGTATAGGAGAGGCAGGAGTGGATGGGTGGGAGAAGAAATTGTATAGGGAGTTTCCAGAGTAGAGACCTGGAAAGGGAATAACATTTGAAACATAAATATAGAAAATATCCAATAAAAAGTTTAAATTAAAAAATACATAAAAAGAAACACAAAGAGTCAAAAAAAGAAAAAACTTAGGATTTGGTTGGCTATGGACTGACAATTCAAATACTTATTTATAATATGGTTGCTGAGGCTTTATAAAGCCTGACTGCTTTTCTGGAGTCATTGTTTGCTACAGATTTTGCTACCAAAATTTTCAATAGCAGATAAAAATATAGACTTATTTGTTCTCCAATGTTATGCAGTATTTAATTTTAAATTCAACTAGTATGCCTGTATACACTTTATGTTTTATAAGTGAGCACTCGGAACACCCATCTATAGCACACAGATGGGACTATATGCCAATCAAAAACAGATTTTCTTAACATTTTTATTTGTAGTGTTATGTGATGGTTCATAAATATAATTTGAAATCTGTTTCATAACTTTACATTCAGGCAAGCTTATTTTAGTAAGGAAAATAAAGTTTTACATAACAACCACAAGTGTTTTGTAACTGTTTAATAAATAAGCAATGTTATAGGAAAATATAAATGAAGGGCTGTAAATGTGTGGTATCTCTGGTTCTAGCATCATCCAAAGGTCTTCAGTTAATGTTTCATCATTGAGCAACTTTGTGATTTAGCTTGTTTCAATGTTTCTTTTCATATTAATACAGACAAATATTTCTGGTCTGGCTGATTGTGTTGACTCTGATAAAATGGTGCTGGGTTCTACCTGGTCCTGATAATACAACATTGTTTTAATCAGATAGACACTACTGTTAGCCTGGTAACATTCTAAAACTTATATCAATGTTAACTCAATCTTATTTATACCTCTGTACAGCTAGGTACTGCTTCCAAGGTCATGTTGCTTAGAAACAAGAAGACTAGAATACTGTCTGGTCACAATGGCTTTGGGAATTTGTGCTTAATTTACTGCTGAAAAAAATGTCATACTGGGAGACACAAAATAAACTTCAGACATAAAGATATAAAAAAAAGAATAAAGTGGTTACAAGGTAGCCACTCTCTGTACACATGAGGAATTTTGTTAAATGGTATTTTGCATGAAAGACAAATATGTCAGTCTCAGCAAATGACTTTGTCTCTTAGCAACTAGCACGTATGCCTAAGGTGTAACTGGCTACAGGAAAATTGCAGGTACTTCTGTTAAAATATTGCCAAGTATATTCTGAACCACTGCAGCTATTATATTAGTAATTAGCTATTGAATGAAACCACTCCATATAGTCCCTTAACAGAAAACTGGAAATGAAAATTCCTGTTACATTTATGTCTCAGTATACTTATTTCAAAACAAAACTTAAAGACTGTTCAAATTGTATCTGTGTTTATCAACTTGTGTTACACCAAAATTTAAACAGTATTTACTTGTTTGGTAATGGCTATCAGTTTTTTTGTATGTAATGTTTTTTTATGTACATCATCAAAATGTATTTAATATGCATCACCAGCACAGACATTGTTCAATAAACTGCTGACAAATGAGAGGGGAATACCATTTCTGTATCTTAGTTGTAATTCAGTAGTGTTAGTTTTATAACAAATTTATTGTAATGCAGTATATTGCCTAGTGTCAGCACTAGTTTAAGTTCACACCAGCAATGAATAAGGGTTCTTGTTTTTCACATCCTGACCAGCATTTGTTACTGTTTGTTTCTTGGTATTAGCCATTATGATTGGAATGGGATGAGATGAAAAATTAAAGGGTTTTGGTTTGTATTTTTCTGAGGATTAAGGATATTGAATAGACTTGGTTTTTTAATTTTGTGTTATTAAAAGGGTAATCATGTGTGTGTGTGTGTGTATTTGTGTGTGTGTGTATTTGTGTGTGTGTGTGTGTGTGTGTGTGTGTGTGTGCTGGAAACCAAATCAAGGACCTCTAGAAAAACCTCTAGAAAATCTTAACTCCAGGGCCATCTCTCCAGTTTTCTTGGCTGTGTTTCTGTACACATTTCAGTATAAATATCTCTAGTTCTATGAAAAATGTAACAAAATTGTCCTGGGTATTGTACCGAATTTTTGATAACTTTGGTTAAATTGTAATCTTCATAGTATTATTTCTGTACTTTAAGCATACAGAAAGTCTCTCCACTGACTGACATCTCCCTAAATTTATTTTTTCACTATCTTAAAGTTTTCATTTTCATGTTCTTAGTAAGCTTTATTCCTGGGTACTTTATTTGATGAGTTTTTATTTTTGTCTTTTCAGGTGGGATAATTTTCCCAATATATCTTTAAATTGGCTATTGTATGTAAAAGCTAAAGATATTGTTAAGTAAATTTCTTTTATTCTGCAAATTTACTGTAAGTAAAACATTGTCTTTAATTCTTGAATAAGTATATAGAAAACTATTTATTTATTTATTTATTTATTTATTTATTTTTGGTTTTTTTGAGACAGGGTTTCTCTGTGTAGCCCTGGCTGTCCTGGAACTCACTCTGTAGACCAGGCTGGCCTCTAACTCAGAAATCCACCTGCCTCTGCCTCCCAAGTGCTGGGATTACAGGCGTGTGCCACCATCGCCCGGCTAGAACACCATTTGTAAATAACATTTATAAATAACATTCTCTACATTTTTCTGTTTATTCAAGGCTAAGTCGGGCCTGACTAATATACCATTGATAGGTGAAGGGAGTAGTGATTAGTAAATTAAATTTACTTTAGGTATTTAATAGCATAAAAGCTAGAAAAAAATATCTTTAAAGCAGTTTTATTTTTCTCTACTCCTACAGAAGAGTAACAGTATTTTTGACATCATTGCTCAGTCAGAAATCTCTATGATGGTTTAGTGAAAGACAATTAAATTCAATTTTTTTATTGATTTATTTACATGTCGAATATTACCCACTTCCTGATCCCTGCTCTAAGAGCTCTTCACCCAAGCCCCTTCCCCTCTGCATCTGATTGGGCACTCTTAACTCCACTCCCATCCACCTACCTCCATCATCCATGTAGCCCTAGCTCACCTACAATCCCCAACACCTTCCGTTTCTGGGCCATCAAATCTTTACAGGATTAGACACATCTTCTCCCAATGAGTAGTCCTCTACTACATATGTGCCAGGGAACATGGACCAAACCATGTGTTCTCTTGGGTTCTGACTTAGTCTCTGGGAGCAACCAGGGGTCTGAGTGAGATGATATTGTTTTTCTTTCTACAGGGTTGCCATCCCCTTCAGCAGCTTCAATCCTTCCCCTAACTTTTCCTTTGGAGTCCTTGACCTCAGTCCAAAGGTTGGCTGTAAGTATCTGCATCTGTCTCAGTCAGCTGAGGACAGCCATCCTAGGCTTCTGTCTACAACCACAACATTAATAGTGTCAGGGTTTTGTGGCTGACCATGAGAAAAATCCCAAGTTGGGTCTGTCACTTGATGGCCTTTCCTTCAGACTCTGCTCCAGTTTTGTCCTTGAATTTCTTTTAGTCGGGAACAATTCTAGTTAAAAATTTTTGAAGGTCGGTTGGTGACCCCATCACTCCACTGGGGATCCTATCTGTCTACTGGAGGTAGTATCCTATCTACTGGAGGTTCCATCTCCCTATTGTTGGACATTTTGGCTAAGTTCATTGCCATTCTATTAGATTACCATGTTCTAAGGCTGGGTTTGAATAACAACAAACACAACAGAAAGCCCACATGCTCATAGAAACTGAACAACTATCTACTCAGTGATAACTTGGTTAGGGAAGAAATAAAGAAATTAAAGACATCAATTAAATTAAAGAAATTAAAGTATTCAATGAAAATGATGATACCATATGCCCAAACTTATGGGACATAATAAAAGCAGTATTAAGAAGAAAATTCATAGCACTAAGTGCCTTCACAAAGAAATTGGAGAGATGCTATACTAGCAGCTTAACAGAACACCTGAAAGCTCTAAAACAAAAAGAAGCAAACATACCCAAGTGTAGATGGCAGAAAATAGCCAAACACAAGGCTGAAATCAACCGATTAGAAACAAAGAGAAGGCTACAAAGAAGCAACAAAACCAAGATATGGTTCTTTGAGAGAATCAACAAGACAGACAAACTCTTAGCTAAACGTAGCTAAAGAGCATAGAGACAGTATCCAAATCAACAAAATCAGAAATAAAAAGGGAGACATAACAACAGACACTGAGGATATTAGAAACAAAATCATCAGATCTTACTACAAAAGCCTATACTCAACAAAATTGGAAAACCTAAATGAAATGGTTGATTGTCTAGACAAATACCAACTACCAAAGTTAAATCAAAAGCAGGTAAACTATATAAACTGTCCCATAGCCCCTAAGGAAGTAGAAACAGTAATTAAAATCCCCCCAACCATCACAAAGTCCAGGACCAGATGGTTTAAGTGCAGAATTCTACCAGAGCTTAACGGAAGAGTTAATACCTGCATTCCTAAAACTCTTTCACAAAATAGAAATTAGGACCACTACCTAATTCACTCTAGGAAGTCAGTTTTTGTGATACCTAAGCCACACAAAGATGTAACAAAGAGAACCAGTTTCACTTATGAATATCAGTGCAAATATATTCAATAAAGTTCTCAAATACTGAATCCAAGAACACACCAAAAACATCATTCACCACAGTAAAGTAGGCCTCAACCCAGGGATGCAGGGATGGTTCAATATACGAAAATCCATCAACATCATCCACTATATAAACTTACTGAAATAGATAAAAACAAACACATGGTCATCTCGTTAGCTGCTGTAAAAGCCTCTGACTAAATTATGCCCTTTTACATTAACGGTCTTAAATTCAAATTTAATGATCATGCTGTAAGTAAAACACCTAAGACTAATGCTAAATCAAACTATTTAAGCCCAAACAATAGAAAATCATAAATGCATTATAAGTAAATTATAGATATTTTATTCATATTGATGGAGGCCAGCAAGATATAATAAACATGTATCCACAGTGTAGAAAACATTCATTTTCCATGTTAATTATTCAGTATGCAATTGAGTTTCTAGAGGCTTTATTTTTCTAATATGGTATGTGTATTTTGCATTTACTCTGCTTGAAGTTTGTGTTTAGTAAGTGTCTGGAGAGGTAAACTGAAAAAGATTTCTAACTGACTCAGCATACATTATCTCCTCTTTTTGTTTTTCTTTGTTAGATATGCAGGAATACCAATGAACTCAGTCAAAACTTCTACTGTAACCTTGCTTCCTTCCCCGAGAAACAAATCTTTAAGGGAACTCAATAAGAAGAACCAAATTAAAGCATTCAAAGATACTTAGAGTCCTTTCTTGTGACACTGTTTCATATAATGCATTTCTAAGAGGTAAAAAGGATTCTATGTGCTCCAAACCAAAATACTGAACCTCAGATAATGCTCTTATGCTGTAAACAGAAAGATATCATTAGATAAAGAGTGTATGTGCATGTTTTACTATTCATTGAAAATAAATGTTTTAAAGCACATCTTTCTACTCTGCTGTTTTCATTTTCTATTATAATATATATATATTTGCAAACTTTAAATATTTTATATTGCCATTGGTGTAAACATTGTTTGTTTTACTGGTTTCAAAAGCACAAATTTGCACTTTAAATGTGTATGTTGGATGTAGTGTTATACAATTAACTAGCATAAAAGTTAGTTTTAGTGAAATTTTATTCTTAGACTATGACATTTGCCATTTTCACTTGACTTTATTGATGAATTTTGGTTAATGCAAATATCACCACATTTAAATATATAAGCTTGTCATGCTGAAATTTGTTGAAATGGTGTTCTGGCTGGCTTAATGACAAGATGAGAGAGGCTTCAGGCATTTGCAAAAAGGCAACTGCAGTTGGGAAAACACACCAGCCAGTCTGGCCTGTGGGGCATTTCTTGACTCATAATGAATGTGAGATTGCCTAAACACTGTGAGCAGTGCCTCCTCTTGTGAGGATCTTAGTGCTAAAAGAAAGCCTACTGAGTTCTTTCCAGCTTTTGGCTATTATAAATAAGGCTGTTATGAATATAGTGGTGGATGTGCCCTTGTTATATGTGGGATCATCTTTTGGGTTTAAGCCCAGGAATGGTATAGTTGGGTCTTCAGATAGTACTATTTCCAACTTTCTGAGGAACTGCTAAACTGATTTCTAGAGTGGTTGTAACAGCTTTCAATCCCACCAACAATGGAGGAGTGTTCATCTTTCTCCTCATTCCTGCCAGCATCTGTTGTCACCTGGGTTTATGGTCTTAGCCATTCTGACTAGTGTGAGATGAGATCTCAGCATTGTTTTGATTTGCTTTTCCCTGATGACAAATGATGGTGAACATGTCTTTACGTGCTTCTTGGCCATTCGATATTCCTCAGTTGAGAATTCTTTGTTTAGCTCTGTACCCCACTTTTTAATAGTGTTATTTGATTCTCTGGAATATAACTTCTTGAGCTCTGTGTATATATTGGATATTTGCCCTCTATCAGATGTAGGAGTGGTAAAAAGTTCTTTTCCCAATCTGTTGGTTGCTATTTTGTCCTATTGAGAGTGTCCTCTGCTTTACATAAGCTTTGAAATTTTATGAGGTCCCACTTGTCAATTCGTGATCTTAGTGCAAAAGCTAATTTTTCCTGTATGCATTCATTCAAAGTATTTCCCCACTATCTCCTGTGTTAGTTTCAGTGTATCTGGTTTTACATGGAGGGCCTTGATCTACTTGGACTTGAGCTTTGTACAGGAGATAAGAAAGGATTTGTATTTTTCTACATGCTGACCTCCAGTTGAACCAGCACCATTTGTTGAAATTACTATCTTTTATCCACTGGATGGAGTTTGCTCCTTTGTCAAATATCAAGAGACCATAGGTGTGTGGGTTCATTTCTGGGTTTTCAATTCTATTTCATTGATCTTCCTGCCTGTCTCTGTATCAATATCATACAGATTTTTTCTATCACTATTGCTCTGTAATACAGCTTAAGGTCAGGGATGGTGATTCCTCCAGAAGTTCTTTTATTGATGAGAAATGTTTTTTGCTATCCTGAGTTATTTTGTTATTCCAAATAAATTTGCAAATTTCTCTAACTCTATGAAGAAATGAGTTGGAATTTTGATGGAGTTTGCATTGATTCTGTAGATTACGTTCTGCAAGATGGCCATTTTTACTATCTTAGTTCTGCAATTCCAGGAGCATATTTCTTTCTTCAGAAACTTGAAGTTCTTGTCATACAGGTCTTTCACTTGCTTGGTTAGAGTCATACCAAGGTATTTTATATTATTTGTGACTATTATGAAGGGTGTCATTTCCTTAATTTCCTTCTCAACCTGTTCATTCTTTGAGTAGAGGAAGGCTATTGATTTGAGTTAATTTTATATCCAGCCACTTTGCTAAAGTTGTTTATCAGGTTTAGGAGTTCTCTGGTGGAAATTTGGGGCTCACTTAAGCATACTATCATATCATCTGCTAATAGTGATATTTTGACTTCGTCCTTTCTAATTTGTATCCCTTTGAAGTCCTTTTGTAGTTTAATTGCTCTAGCTAGAACTTCAAGTACTATATTGTATAGATAGTGGACAGCCCTGTCTAGTCCCTGATTTTAGTGGGATTGCTTCAATGTTCTCTCCATTGAGTTTGATGTTAGCTACTAGTTTGCTGTATATTGCTTTTACTATTTTTAGGTAGGGGCCCTGCATTCCTGACCTTGATTCCAAGACTTATATCATAAAGCGTGTTGGATTTTGTCAAATGCTTTCTCAGCATCTAATGAAATGATCATGTGTTTTTTCTTGAGTTTGTTTATGTAGTGGATTACATTGATGCGATTCTGTATATGGAACCATCCCTGTATCCCTGGGATGAAGCCTACTTTATTGTGGTGAATGATCATTTTGATGTGTTTTGTAAGTTGAGAAATGACTGCTGATTTTATTGTCTGATATTTAAGAGAATTTTCTGGCAGTGTGCGCTCTCCCATATTTTTACATTTGTGCATCTGTAGTAGTTCCTCTTGTGTTTGATTACAGTGTTACGTCTTCTATAAGAAGTGGTTTTAGTATTCTTAGTTCTGTGACAACTTGAATTGTATGCTACAGTATGGTTAGTTTTAGAAAATGGTCCATGAGATGCTGAGATGAGTCTGTATTCTGCAGTATTTGGATGGAATGTTCTGTAAAGCCCATTTAAATCTGTTAAGCCCATTTAACTTACAAAGCATTTCATTTTAAATTGTGACTGGTGGCTCCTGCCTATAATCATAGGTACTCTGAAAAGTGAGATGATAAAAATAGTGAGTTTGTTGAAATTTTGTGAGATAGAGAGATGCTGTTAAAGAACTAATCATAGAATAAATTTCCTCCAGTTATGGTTGTGCACACCTACCAAGCACAAGGAGGGTGTGTCAGAAGGATTATGAGTAAAATACTGATCCATGTTACAAACAAAGCTTTAAGCCAACATGTACAATGTAAGTCACAAATCTCTGTCCCTCCCAAACTGGAACAAATGCAATTATTCATTAGTATGTGAAACAAAATTTTTCTGTATTGTTATTATTTTCAAATTTTGCCTGATGAAATATTATAAAATTTTCATCTATGTATCTATCTTCATATATAAGTGCAATAATTTATGTCGTCTATCTGCTTTTCTATATTCTTGAAAGAGCCCTTTCACTTAGAAGAGCTTGGTGTCTAACTAGAAGACTTGTATATGTGTTACACATCAGAAAACTTACGTCTGATTCATTTTTCTCCTCAATGTTTTTCTCACTAATTACATATGGTTTTGTATTATTTGTTTTATATTCCTAGGGATGTATTGGTAGGAATGGAGAAATATGAGAACCTTGAATGAAACTGGGGTGGGCTCTTGTAAATAAAACAAGTTTCCTGATTTACATTATTTATATTGTACAGAAGGAAGGTGAGAGGATCGGGGAAAAACACTCATCAAAATAACCATTACATGAAATCCCTTCTGTAAAGGAATTTCATTTGAATATTGCTTAAAATAAAAATAAAAAAGCATGTCATCATGGCCAACTAAATGTTTTGCTGATATTTTACCTCATTCAGCTTTTTCTCTGGCTGAGGAAGAATTATTTCTTCAGTGATGTAAGACATATTTTTGCTGAGGTTTCCCAATGTGATGAATGTATCAGCAACTACATCAACCATTGTTAATTTAATGCTTATAGTAGTTTAGCATTTATGGTTATGAGGAGTTGTCCTAGATTTATGCATAATGGCTTGCTTTTATTGTCCTTTATATAAAACCTGAAATGTGTGAAATTGGGAAAATTTTTGCTGATGAGGGCTATAATGATCATTTTACAAATCTGAAAAGAAACAATTAGGATTATTTATGGCAAGTGCATCCTTTTTAAGCACTATTAAATGGGTATTTATTTTTGTAAGTTGAGAAATGTCTGTTCATTATTTTGCGGTATTTGCTGAAAGGTTACTTATATTTTTAAATATAAAAATATAGGTCATTTTTTATTTTAATTAATGCATAGATTAAATAAAGACATATTTGTAAACATATTGCCTAGTAAAACACTATTTTTTAAGCCTAGGAATGGTTGGTATTAGTCCAGACAGTCTTCAGGTTATTATTATGAAACAAACTAAAGACAAAGTTGTGTTGAGTTTAGAATGTACATTTTCAATATTATTTATTACAATCTTATTACACACTAAAATAATTCATGTTGTAGCATCTATTTCATCTATTACAAAATACTATGAAGATTGTGCAAATTTTCTAGTTATACACAATAAATTTTATTAGGAGATTTTGCTTTAATTTAAAGATTTACACTCACCCCCTCAAACCCATTCTTTGTAAAAATTTCTAAAGGACTATTGAAAAAAAGCAAAAAAGAAACCCTCCAACAATGACTCATTCATGTGGTCTCTTTCAAACATTTAAAAATGAATGCTCTGCCCATTCTCAAATTCTTGGTAGCATACAGAATGAAGATGCTGCTAATTTTCTCTGTTCCTTAACTGTCAGAGTTGTTTGTGTGCACATCAGAAGTACTGTTAGAAAAATAGAACAATGTTTCTTAGGTTAACAATTTTCTATTTGAGAGATACACTACTTTAAAACAATGTCTCTCTTTGGGTTAAAACTTCATAAAAAATGAAGACAGGAAGATGGAAGTCTTCTAACTCGGCAATTTGAGGTCATCTCCGTCCCACCCCCACACTCCCACACCCCCACTCCCCAATTCTTTCTCTCTTTAGAACATACAGAGGTAGAGAAGTAGTCTAAATGAACTTTTCTATAAATGTGAAATTCCATGATTTCAAATAAATTCCTCTTCCACATTTGGTTTTGAATAGGTTCTGAAGAGGTTATTGCGACACACTTAGTGTCATAAGAACTGTCCTCAGCCTAAAATTGTCAAATAAATTATTGTTGTTGGCCTTTAGGAAAATATTCTTTTTACTATGTCTGTGACATAGGTTGGAAGTAATACTGCATTAGTAATCCAGAGACATGCGATTGCTGCCGCTTCCTAATCCTACAGCTGTCTCATTAATACATTTCCCTTTCTTTCTCTTTTCCACCTGAATCTTGTTACAAGCCTCTTGAGCCACGTTAACTTAAAATATATCAAATACATTTTAGCGGTACAACTTTGTAACTCCTCCTGTCAAGAAAGTAAAGGATTCCTTACAAAGAACTTAGTGCACTTTGCAGTAATTCCTAGGAAAGCTCTTCATTGATTCTTTCTGCTGCTGATTTTAGTAAAGAAAGGTGACTGAGATAATAAATTTGCTATAAGATTTTTATATTGTTTATAAATTCTTGGGCTAACCCTCTGTAACTGTCAGCCATGTTCTAATAAGCAGTTTCTCCTTATGTTGCCTTAACTATTGTGTCTCATCGCAGCAACAGTGTAATTGTAGCTCTTATTTCCTCAGATGAAGGAATGAGAGGAGAACCATGCACCAGCTGTGCAGCTGTGTGAATACATGGCTAGGACCGAGCCCGGAGTGTTTCCTTCTTTGTTCTAACTCTTTGTAGGCATAGGCCTGGAAGCTTCTAGCCTCTGTACAATCTAATCTGTAAGCACAGAACTTAAAGGCTTTAGCCTCCAGCATCCCCTTGCTAACCTAGGTCTAGAATGTTACAGTTTTTGAGACTTATCGAATAAACTCATTCTTTTTAGCTTTCACTGACCTCTGGCTGGGTAGTTCAACTCAGGTGTTCTGGCTCAAACTCTTCTCCAAGATTTTTGATTAAAATTGGCTTCTTCTGGCTACTTTCTGAACTGCACCATGGAACTGCTCTGAACTTTCCTGAACTGAACTGACCCGAATTGAACTGAACTCCATTGCCTTGCCTGAACTCAACTAAACTGTTCCCCTTCCCCAACATTTCCTCTTTCTGCATTTCTCTCTTAACTCACTTCTTTTCCCTTTCTATTCTCCTGAGAGTTGGAAGTATCATATCTCTGATTTATTCTGTCATTATTTTCTCTAATTCCTCACTTGGTCTGAGTCTAAATTAGATGTCACTTTCAAACATGTCTGTTTCCTTTTACAAACTAACTGAGATTAAAGGCGTGTTCTACAGGCATGTCTGTATTCCAGCCAGAGGGATAAAGGAGAACTAAGGGCATGTCTGCATTCAAACCAGAGGGATTGAAGATGTGAAGTTTTGCCAGAGTAGCCAGTTTACTGGATTAGAATTCCTCTCTATAATAAAATGGACCTAAGGCTATAACTAACATTTTATTTCACAACTGTTGGTTTCAGGCCAAATAGTGCCAGTCCAGTGGTCTTCAAATTAATACTAGATGCCTTTTGTCACAGCATTCTCACCAATATGTCTTTACTGGGATGCTGGTCTGTACATGAGATTCTCTCTGATTTACATGAGAGTTTATATACTCACTACTGCTCTGTCCACAAGCTTTACCAAGTGTAAACTTTAAAGAACTAGATCAAGAAATCATAGTAAAGCCAGAAGTGGTGATATATGCCTTTAATCTCAGTATTTCATACCTAGGCCAAGCTAGGAGAAACTCTGAATTTGAGTCCAGCCATATGCTACATATAAAGCTTTAAGAAAATAAGGACTAGATTCTGGGCCATCTTCACTCCCAGACTGACAGGACAGGCAGCACCAGGTATAGAGATATCATGAGATTAACATCACTTGGGACACAGACCACCAGGCTTCTGCCTGTGCCCAAGTCCTGGGCAGCTCTGGGGTTTGTCTGTGTGTCAGCCTGTTCTGGGTCATTTGCCCTGCAGAGTAATCAGCACTTGGAGGGGCTCCCAGCTGTCGTCTTCCATCCCAGTCAGACAGGACAGGCAGCTCCAGGTACACAGAGACAACCCCGAGTATAACATTGCTTGGGGCAAGGCACACCAGGATTCCAAAGGCAGCCAAGAGTAGGGCAGCCCATCAGTAATCTGTGCCAGTGGAAACCCAGTAATCCAGAGGAGCAGAAATAGCCTTACAGGCTTACAGGAGGTTCAAGCACCAGACAGTGACAACAGGACCAACTAATGCAAGAGATAACCAGATGGCAAAAGGCAAACATAGGAACATTATTAACAGAAATCAAGGCAATACGGTAGAACATGAACCCAATTCTCTGACAACAAATCCCAGATACCCCAACACACCAGAAAAAAAGAACCTGGATTTAAAATCACTGGTCATGATGCTGTTAGAGCAACACAAAAAGGATATAAATAAATCTCTTAAAGAAATACAGGAGAAAAGGGATCAAAAGTTAGAAGCCCTTAGAAGGGAAACACAAAAATCATTTAAAGAAATTCAGGAGAACTTGGGTCAGCAGGCAGAAGTCATGAAAGAGGAAACACAAAAATCTCTTAAAGAATTACAGTAAAACACAAACAAACAAATGAAGGAGCTGAGCAAAGCCATCCAGGATCTGAAAACAGAAGTAGAAACAACTAAGAAATCACAAAGGGAGACAACTTTGGAGATAGAAAAACTTGGGAAGAAATCAGGGGTCATAGATGCAAATATCAACAACAGATTACAAGAGATAGAAGACAGAATTTCAGATGCCAAAGATACCAAAGAAAGCATGGACTCAACAGTCAAAGAAAGTGCAAAATGCAAAAATCTTGTAACCCAAAACATCCAGGAATTCCAGAACACAATAAGACAAAACCTAAGGATTATAGGTATAAATGAGAACGAAGATTTACAACTTAAAGGGCCAGCAAATCAACAAAATTTTGGAAGAAAACTTCCCTAACCTAAAGAGAGAGATGCCCATGAACAAACAAGAATCCTTTAGAACTCGAAACAGAATGGACCAGAACAGAAATAACTAGTCACATAATAATCAAAACCCCAAATGTACTAAACAAGGAAAGAATATTAAAGGCAGTAAGAGTAAAAGGCCAAGTAAAAAGGAAGACCTATCAGAATTAAACAAGATTCCTCACCAGAGACCCTGAAAGCTAGAAGATCCTGGGCAGATTTCATGCAGACTCTAAGAGAACACAAATGCCAGCCAAGACTACTGTATCCAGCAAAACCCTCAATTATTGTAGATAGAGAAACCAAAACTAACAGGTAGTAATAATCACTATTCTTTAATATCTCTTGACATCAATGGACTCAATTCCCCAAAAAAAAGAAATAGAATAACAGACTGGATACATAAACAGGACCCTACATTTTGCTGCATCAGGAAACACATCTCAGTGTCAAAGGCAAACACTACTTCAGAGTAAAAGGCTGGAAAACAATTTTACAAGTAAATGGTCTCAGGAAACAAGATGAAGTAGCCATTCTAATATCAGATAAAATTGACTTTCAACCTAAAGTTATTAAAAGGGACACAGAAGGACACTTCTTACTGGCCAAAGAAAAAAATCACCAAGAAGAACTTTATTCTAAACATTTATGCTCCATGCAAAGGCACCCTCATTCATAAAAGAAACTACTAAAGTTCAAAGCACACATTGCACCTAACACAATAATTGTGGGTGACTTCAACACTCTAACTTTCTCAATGAACTGATCAGGAAAACAGAAACTAAACAGGGACATAGTGAAACAAATTGAAAACTTGGACCAATTGGTTTTAACATATATATATATATATGTTACATATACATATATATATGTATATATGTGTGTGTGTGTGTATGTATGTATGTATGTATATGTAATTTTATCCTAAAGCAAAAGAATAAATCTTTTTCTCAGCACCTTATGGTAGTATCTTCTCCAATATAATCCGTCACAAGTCAGACCTCAACAGGTATAAGAAGATCGAGCTAATCCCATTCCTCCTATCTGATCAATATGGAGTAAGAGTGGTTTCCAATAGCAACAAAAACAATAGAAAGGCTACATACACATGTAAGCAATATGTATGGAACAATACTCTATTCAATGCTACCTTGGTGAAGGAAGGAATAAAGAAAGAAATAAAAGACTTTCTAGAATTTAATGAAAATGAAAGAACAACAAACCCAAATTTATGGGACCCAATGAAAGCAGTTCTAAGAGGAAAACTTATAGCCATGAGTGCCTCCAAAAAGAAACTGGAGAGAGCATACATTAGCAACTTAATTGCACACCTTAAAGCCCTAGAACAAAAAGAAGCTAATTCACCCAAGAGTAGTAGAAGACAGGAAATCATCAAACTCAGGGCTGAAATCAATCAAAGAGAACCATACAAAGAATCAGCAAAACCAGGAGCTTTTTCTTTGAGAAAATCAACAAGATAGATAAACCCTTAGCCAGACTAATCAGAGGGCACAGATACAGTATCCAAATTTATAAAATGAGAAATGAAAAGAGAGATGTAACAACAGAAACTGAAGAAATTAAAAAAAATCATCAGATGCTACTACAAAAACATATACTCAATAAAGCTGGAAAATCTGGAGGAAATGAACAATTTCCTAGACAGATGCCGAATACCAAAATTAAACTAGGATCAAATAGATCATCTACGCAGTCCCATAACCCCTAAACAAAAAGAAGTTGTCATTGAAAGTCTTCCAACCTAAAAAAAAACACTGGACCAGAAAAAGTTCCTGAACTGAACATCTATAGCTCATGCTATAAGATCAAGAATTGACAAATAGGACCTCATAGAATTACAAAGTTTCTGTAAGGCAAAGGACAATTGGTCAATCAATCTGTTCTGTCAATCAGACAAAACAGCAACTAACAAATTGGGAAAAGATCTTAATCAATCCTACATCCGACAGAGGGCTACTATCCAATATATACAAAGAACCCCCAAAGGTAGACTTCAGAGAGCCAAATAACTCTATTAAAAATGGGGTACAGAGCTAATCAAAGAATTTTCACCTGAAGAATTTCAAATGGCTGAGAAGCACCTTAAGAAATGTTTAACATCATTAGTCATTAAGGAAATGCAAATCCAAACAACCCTGAAATTTCACCTCACACCAGTCAGAATGGCTAAGATTAAAAACTCAGGAAACAGGAGGTGTTGGCGAGGATGTGGAGAATGAGGAACACTCCTCCACTGCTGGTGGGATTGCAAGCTGGTACAACCACTCTGGAAATCAGTCTGGCACTTCCTCAGAAATCTGGGCATAACACTTCTGGAGGACCCTGTTATACCCCTCTTGGGCATATACCCAGAGGATTCCCCGGCATCCAATAAGGACACATGCTCCACTATGTTTATAGCAGCCTTATTTATATTAGCCAGAAGCTGGAAAGAACCCAGATGTCCCTGAGGATTGGATACAGAAAATGTGGTATATTTACACAATGAAATACTACTCAGCAATTAAAAGCAATGAATTCATAAAATTTTTAGGCAAATGATTGGAACTGGAAAATATCAACCTATGTGAAGTAACCCAATCACAAAATAATACACATGGAATGCAGTCTCTGATAAGTGGTTATTAATTAGCCCAGAAGCTCTGAATACTCAGGACACAATTAACATATCAAATGATTCCCAAGAAGAAGAAAGGAGAAGTCCCTGGTCCTGGAAAGGTTTGATCCTGCATTGTAGGTGAGTAACAGGAGAGAGAAATGGGAGGGGGGGATTGGGGAATGGGCAGAGGGACAAGGACTTATGGAACTTAGGTGAATGGGAGCAACTGGGAAAGGGGAAAGCATTTGGAATGTAAACAAAGAATATAGAAAATTTAAAAAAAAAAGAAAATAAGGACTACATAGAGAGACATATAATACAATAAGGAAAAAATAACCATAGTTGAAACACACACACATACACAAACACACACACAGTCTTAGTTCTATTTGACTAGAACTTCCATGTCAGATGTCAATGGTCCTCAACCAATGTATTGTGACCTACTTTGGCAAACATATATCTATAAAAATATTTATATTATGATTTACAATCGGAAGTGAAATTACAGTAATCAAATAGCAAAACATAATTCTATGGTTGGGAGTTATCAGAACATGAGGAATTGTGCTAAATCTTCTTAGCATTTCAAGGGTGTAGAACCACTATGCAAAGCAAATCAGGAAGACTTTAAACTCACAGAGGTATTTTTGCCTCTGCCTGTTGAGTGCTGCAATTACAGAAAATGGATTACCATGTCTAACAGTAATGTTTTTAATATAAATTGAGAAATTATAAAACAGAATGTGGGTACTCTGTTTCATTTTGGTGTATTGTATCTCACAATCACAACAGGAGACTTCTAAACTGAGAAGGAAAAAGAAGTTGATCCTATCAATAATTTCTTATTCAAGTTTATGACTAAGTGAAATGATTTTACCCTAAAAAACTTTTGTGTGAATTTTCACTGTACCCTTTGAAAGATAGAATTGAGTAGATTGGTTTAAACCTTCAACTTGAAGATAACATGATCAAACAATTAAAATAAAAGTATTTTTCCTAAAATAAAAAGTAAACGTAATCAAATTCAGTAAGTGTTTTGTTCTTTAAATATTCTGGATATTATTTTGATCATCTTTATTAGACATGAATCTAAGTAAAATACTAGGAGTTTCATGAACAAACTTATGGTCATAAACACAAACCAAACTCAAATGCATAGCCTTGATTTAGGCTTTAGCCACATATTTTAGACATTTTTTCACAACAACCAGTTCTTAGGTCCCCACTCATTAATTAACATATATGCATAAGTATATTAATGCACACACACACACACACGCACACACACACACACACACACACACACACATATATATATACATATATATATGTATATATATGAATCTTTCAATAGGCTTAGTGAAGTTACTCTGCCAAATTGGATATCTCATGCTAGTAAATAAAGCCCCTAACCCAAGGAATGGTTAACCTCTATTTGAAATTTTAGCCAGTAGAAACACTCCCATGTCAAGCATTACAGTACATTATCAATATACTTGTTTTATCTCTAATGTTGATGTTGATACCTTATTGCTGAAGATAGAGCCTAGATGAGACACAGAGCACACATGCCCTCACACACCTCTGAGCCTCAGAAATCTTCATGGAAGAGTGTTTGGAAAGACTGAAAGGGCCATAGGTGTTGGGTACCATGCAGAAATTTGTTGTTTTATTAACAACATTTTAGCTTCCTACTATTTAGACCAAAAGAGAAAGATAAACATTTACTGTTGTTATTGTGATTTTATTCAATACCCAGTCAGATAATGTTTTAACAGATGCAGTTATGTTTCTAATTAAAGCTACATATTAATAGAAATTAGTTATTTGGCATGAACTAGACTACATAAATTTCAATTATACAAGCATACAAATGAATTTGAATTACCGTGGTATGTATTTATATCACAGCTCAGGCATGATTTCCTTTGCTTCTGTTTCTTTTTTTTTTCTTTCTTCCTCTCTAACTCCTTACCATGTCCTCCCATTACTGTTTTTAATTGATTCCAAATTGTAAGATATGCAGTCTTTTAATTTTGTGTAGCAATTTCTTTTCAAACATAGAGAAGATCACTTGCTTATTCCTGTCCAGTGATTTTTCAGCACAAATTCGATAATTTTTCATGCCCTGCAGAGAAGCCCCAGTTCATTGGGTAACTTAAAGAACTTAGCAAGGCTTCATCTGGCCAAACTCGAGTGGTTTCTTTCCTGGTCTTAAAACGACTGTATCCTTGAAGTGTGTTTTAACTGTAAATGTCAACTGTGTGGAAAGAGAGGTATTTATTTTCTGGAACTCATATGAGTTCTGTCACATATCATAAAGTACCAGAGGATTTATTAATGCAAATGAATGTCACTGCTATGGAAAGCTTTGAGTAGTTAAAACCAATGAGATACTTTTAAAAGGCAAGTTTGCTGTAGCAGCTGGAATGTAACTTAGTCATATGGCTAAATCCAGTGAAGCTATTTAAAATGTAAGCACTTCAGTGATTGTCATATAAGACTTATTTTAATAAATATGTTATTTTGAATAAATATATTATGGCTGAGAAATATCATTATTTGTTGGGTAATTTTATATCATCAAGCCCACAGTTAAGCCTTAAAATTTTCAATCAAGTAACAAAGCATCAGCAAAGTTTCATTTAACAAGATAAACTAATAAAAATTTAAATTGCATATGAATATCCACAAAGATAATTGTAACAATTTCATTTTTATATTTAATGCCAGCAGAAATGTCCACATATACTTTACCTGATCACCAACACAGTCTTGAGTATAAAGGCAAAAATTAAGTGTTTAAATGAACATGTATGCATAAGATCTGTATATTTGTTTACTATATAGGTACATGCAAATTGTCTAGCTCTACAATGTGTTTATTTTCTTAGATAACATGATATTGCTTATTATATAATCAGATGAAATAGTACAGTCTACTTATTGTATTGAATGTACATTCTATTGAACGTATTGACTATATATTTATTTCCTCTTGCACAGAGAACTTTGGTGCAAGGAACTCCATAGACACAAATATCCAACAACATTATTGTCATGTATATAGTACTATTTAGCATTAATATGTGGCTCACACTCGTGCTCTAAGATTGTTTACACTGTCTCTAAATAGTTTGCAATTTCTCATATAATATTAGTGTTCCATATACATTGATATTGTGTAGGATATATTGACAGGGAAAAGAAACCAGTACTTACACATTCTTTTCATGGACATTTCCCAGGAATGATTACAGGGGTAAATAAAGCATATAAACCTTGAGTTCTGGATTAAGTCTAGTTCAGGGTTTCCTTAAGAACTCAATAGTCTTGTGCACATTCTGCCATTAAAAGAAGACACTGAGAACCACTTCTGCACAATTTATGCCCAGCCTGACCCCAGGCGTTCCATCAAATATAGGCATTAGCTGCATCTTTGGATGGAATCTTCGAGGCCAACATTAGTCTTATTCACGAGGAAGGGGCTGGAAACCATGTGGAAACTACTAGAAATCTCTTTGGCCAGTGTCATGAACATACTCTATCCAAACAATCACACTGGTGCTTCAGAGTCTGAATGCCTTTAATAGCCTTTTAAAAACATTCAGTGAAAATTTTCATTCTTTAAAAACCCATCAGCAGACCTGCTTACTGTGTGTTTCCCATCATGTTAAGACAACCTTGTTTCTATATTCCTTTGTATAATTCTTACCTTTTGTCTTATCTCCTTAAAAAACAAGATATATATAGAAAAGCCATAAATTTCTAGCTTTTTGCTTTAAATATGACATTATAATGACTAATAAAGCTATAGATGGGCTGGAGAGATGGCTCGGTGGTTAAGAGCACTGGCTGCTCTTCCGAAGGTCCTGAGTTCAAATCCCAGCAACCACATGGCGGCTCACAACCATCCATAATGAGATCTGACGCCCTCTTCTGGTGTGTCCGAAGACAGCTACAGTGTATTTACATATAGTAAATAAATACATCTTTAAAAAAAAAAAGCTATAGAAATTTATTCGGTTTTTTTTTTTTTTTGCTTTAACTTTTTTGTTTTTTGATATGTATCATCATCCAATTACATCCAAAAATCAAATAATATTTACACCCATAGCAATAAAGCAAATGATTAGTACTATATTTTAAACATTTTAGAGACAGTCATATTTGTTAAAGAAATTGTATTTGCTATCCCTGTTATTTATAGTATTTAGCTGCTAAACTGGATATTTAAAGCAAATACGAAAAAAAGAGTTTGGTTCTGCTAAAGAACTATTTTTATTTTAAATGTCACTGAAAATTTTCATATAATGAACACAAACGTTATATATAGTTTTATTTTTACAACTAGTTGGGAATACATGGCATTTATTCAAGTATTAAAAGAGCATTAATTATGTACCATATTTTTAACAAATTAGTCAAACATCCACCACCACCGAAAACAAAAACACAAGCAAAAACATACTTTAAAAATTCTTCTTGCCAAGGATTGAAGGAAGTGAAGGGGCTGGCAACACCAATAGGAAGATCAACAGTATCAACTAAGCTGGACTTTTGGGAGCTCCCAGAAACTGAGGCACCATTCAAAAGGTCTGAAGCCCCAGGGGCATATGTGAGAGATGAGTGCTTTGTTTGGCCTCAATGGGAAAGTTTGTGCCTAATCCTATAGAGACTGAATGCCTCAGTGAAGAGGGTTATTGGGGAGGTCACCCTTACACAGGAGAAGGGATTAGGGATGGGAGAATTCTGTGAGAGATATCAGGAAGGGGGGTCAATATTTGGGATGTACATAAATAAATGATTAAAGATTCTGTTTCCCATTATGCCTTTCTTTTAACATATCCTCTGGAGACTTGTATGTTTGAACACTTGATTCACAGCTGTTACTAATGCATAGGCCTTTCATAGTTACAGTTTTCCTCCCTTTTTTCCTATTGATTGATTGACTGATATTTCCCCTCCCCACCCAGATCCTTCCCACCTTTCTTTCTACTTGTCCAATTTCATTTGCTATTTTTGATTGTCTGTCCTTTTATCTCTTTCTTTGTGCCTCTCCCTCTGATTCATTCTCTCTCTCTCTCTCTCTCTCTCTCTCTCTCTCTCTCTCTCTCTCTCTCTCAGAGAAAGAATAATAAGTACCAACTGCACATCAATCACATTGATCCACACTTCAATCCAGGCACCATTCCCCAAAATCGTGGGCCAGCACAAAGCAAAGTACATGTTTTTAAATTTGTATTGTTGGTTTGGTTATGTTTTGTTTCATTTTGTTTTGTTTTTGATTTAGTTTTATCTTATTGTTTTTCAGATTTCCCTGACAAAATGCATTGCTTCTAGTGAGGAAAATGTTAGAATCATTGTTGGATTTTATTCAAAATAGAAAGATATGACAAATTTGTTCAACTACAAATTATGTTAAGAGGTAAGCTTCCCTTGCCCTACCCATTTTCCCTGCTTGCTGAGTTCTTTGGGACACATCAAAGTGCCCTAAGCATCTATCCTCTCTGGACCTCATGAAAATGGAGGAAGACCAAATGATATCATTTGCTGGGTCAGGAAAGAAATAAGGAAAGAAATTCAAGAATTTCTAGAATTCAATGAAAAATGAAGGCATCACAAACCCAAATTTATGGGAGATAATGAAAGCAGTGCTAAGAGGCAAGTTATTCTTCCATTAAGAAATTTAGACATGCACGGTATGTACTCACTAATGAGTGAACATTGGCCAAAAAAGTACAAAATACCCAGGATACAATCCACAGAACTAAAGAAGGTTAACAAGGAAAGGGCCCATGTGAGGATACTTCAATCCTACTTGGGGGGGGAAAGAAAGCAATCACAGGGATAAGAGGAAGAGAGGGACCTGGATGGGAGAGGAGAAGAAGAAAGGCAAAGGGGAACATAATCAGGTGTGTGTTTGGGGGATGGGATGCGGTCAGGAGATAATCCTTGAGGGCCATCAGAATGAAGGGAAATATGCAACCTCAAGTGGTGGAAAGTGACCCCTTGAGGGGTCCAGAGACCTAGGAGTTGAGAGAAACTCAGTACTCAAAGGGATGGACCTTAGATGGAATGCTAATTAGTGAGGAGAAGTGACTTGTAGCTCCAGTAGAAAGACAGGGCATAACATGGAGGAATGGGGTTGCCATCCCACAGTCAAAAAACCCTGACTGAAAATTGTTCCTGTCTCAAAAACAAACAAACAAACAAACAAAAACAACAAAAAACCACACACTCAAAAAAACAAAACAAAACAAAAACAAAACAAAACAAAAACCCAGCAGGGACCAAAATGGAGAAGAGAGTGAGGGACAGGTGGTTCAGTAACCGGCCCAACTTAAGGATCTATCTCAAGTGGAGGAAGCAAGGTCTGACACTGGTACTGATGCTATTGTGTGCTTATAGAAGAGAGCCTAGCATGACTGCCCCCTTGTAGGTCCAACAAGAAGCGGACTTGAGACAGAGGTAGATACTTACATTGAACCATTGGACTGAAGTTGGGAACCTCTGTGGTTAAATTGGGGAAAGAAGAAGCTGAGGAGGACAACCCCATAGGAAGACCAGCAGTCTCAAATCACCAGGGCCTCTGAGATCTTTCTGACACCGAGCTACCAACCAGGCAGCATACAAGAGCTGGCCAGAGACCCTTGATACACATAAAGCAGAGGGAAGGGTTGGAGGGGTGAGGAGAGGGGGACATGCTCTTGAAGACAGCAAGGAGGAGAAATAGGATGAGGAAGTGTGAGATAGCAGACCGAGAGTAGGGCAATGACTAGACTATAAAAAAATAAATAAATAAAATCATTGGGAAAAAAAACCTAAAATATGCATTGTTTGTCATTATTGTGAATGCCAGGAAGTTCTTGCTGATGGAAGCCTGATAGGCCTGTCTCCTGAGAAGCAGACACTCGTAGCCAACCATTGGACTGAGCTCAGGGGTCCCTGGTGGAGGAGTTGGCGAAGGAACTGAAGGATCTGAAGGGGTTTGAAGCCCCATGGAAGGAGTAATAGTGTCAGCAGGTCAGACTCCCCCAGAGCTCCTGAAGACTGGACAACCAATGAAAGAATACATATGGAGTAACCCATGGCACTGGCTCAAGGATGGCCTTGTTGGACATCAGTGGGAGGAGAGGCCCTTGAGCCTGAGGATGTTCAATGCCCCAGTGTAGGGGGATGCCAGTGCAGGAGGCTGGGAGTAGGTGGGTGGGTGTGGGAGCACCCTCATAGAGGCTCATAGAGGGGGAGGGATGATGGGATAGGGGATTTCCAGAGGGGATACCTAGAAAGGGAAAAATATATGAAATGTAAATAAAGAAAATATCCAATCAAAAATTAAATAAATAAACTTTTTAAAAAAGAAAAAAAGAAAAGGAAAGAAAAAGACAGAAAGTTCTCGTACTAGGATTTAAAAGTACACCTGAAAGGTCTAGAAAAGGAGAAGTAAGCACACCAAAGAGGAGTAGAAAGCAGGAAATAATCAAAATCAGTGTTAAAATCAATTTTTTAGAAGACAATAAATCAATACGAAGAATTAATGAACCTAAGAGCTGGGTTTTTTTTTTTTTTTTGAGTAAATCAACAAGATAGACAAATCCTGAGCCAAACTAATCAATACAGAGACAGTATCTAAATACACAAAATAAAAAATAATAAAAGACACTGAGGGAACTGAATCATTATGTCTTACTTTAAGAGCCTGTACTGTACAAAATTGTGAAATCTTAAAGAGGTAGATGATGGTCTAGACAGATACTAGTTACCAAAGTTAAATCAAGATCAGATAAAGTATTTAAACAACTCAGTAACCTGAAAAGAAATAGAGGCAAAAACAAAAACAAAAAACAACAAAAATAAAACAAAACAAAATAAATGACTGGGATCAGATGGCTTTAGAGAAAAATTTTACCAGACTTTCAAAGAGCTAATGCCAATACTCCTCATACTATTCCACAAAATAGAAACAGAAAGAACACTGCCAACCATATTCTATACAGTCACCCTGGCACTTAAACCATATAATTACTCAACAAAGAAAGACAACACAAGACTGATGTATTTCTCTTATGAACATTGATGGACAAATACTCAATAAAATACTCCCAAATGGATTACAGGAACATACCAAGAATATTACCCACCATAATCATGTAGGCTTCATTCCAGGGATGCCAGGATGCTTCAATATAAAACAATCTATGAACCTACTCCAGCATGTACAAAAACTGAAGAAAAAAGTCACATGATCATCTCATTAGATGCTGATGAAGCCTTTGACAAAAATTTAACATCTCTCTAGGTTAGAAGTATTAGAGAGATCAGGGATAACAACCATATACCTACACATAATCAAAACAATATACAGTAAGGCAATAGCTAAAATCAAACTAAACGGAAAGATATTTAAAGAAATCCACTAAAATCAGGGACAAGACCCAGGGACAAGTTGCCCAACATCTCACTATATATTTAGAAAAGAACTTGAATTTCTAGACACAACAATAAGGCCAGTAAAGGAGATCAAGTGGATATAAATTGGAAATTAAGAAGTCCATGTATTTGCAGATGATATGACAGTATATATAAGTGATACTATTTTTTTTTATCAGAGAACTCCTACAGCTCACCTAAAGGTGCTTATGTACCTTTCAGGCAAAGTGGCTGGATACAAAACTAACTCAATTCAGTAGCCCTCCTTTATACAACTGGTAAAAGGACAGAAGAAAGAAATTAGAGAAACAACACCCTTCACAGAAGCCTCAAATAATATAAAATATACTGGTGTAACTCTAAATAAGCAAGTGAAAGATCTGTATGATAAGAACTTTAAGTCCCTGAAGAAAGAAATGAAAGAAGATTTTAGAAGATGGAAAGATCTCCCATGTATATGGAATGGCAGGATTAACACAGTGTTAACATTAAAATAGCTGTAGTGGGCTGGACTAGTGCTGCTCATATTCTAATGCTAATTTGGGGTCCCCAAGACTTGTTATCCCAAAGACAAGAGAAGGGAATTGGAGGTTTAGGATCAGGTGTAGAGAGAGACAGGAGTGATGGCTAGATGGCCAGGAAAATAAAAAGAAATCTGCAACTGAGGAGGGGGACAGTCTCCAGGAGGAGACAGAAATGCAGGCAAGGCTATGGAGCTTTCTCTTCTCTGCTCTGTATTTCGATTGAGATGGTTTGTCTTCTACAAACTCCCATTGTAAAATATCAGATTTCTCATGGCAAAAATGAAAGCAGTTCTCTTGATCCTTTTCTCAGGAACAAACGAACGATTACTAGACATGTCCAGTTCATCACAATAGGTTCCCGTCTGGTCCATAATTCTGGAAATTAATCAAATGAATATTGTCATCCTAATTTGTGTATCTCTCTGAGTTGCATCACTAATCCCTGAATCTATGCTTAATGAACTCATCAAAGTGAACAAGAAGGAATTCAATTTGATCTATCTTATGTTCTTTTCTCCAGTTTCATACCTATAAAATCAATTTTATATATACTCCAAGATCTGTGATTGAACTAAATAGAAAAACCATGTTCTTAAGTACTTGTATACTACTTTATGGTACACATAATATTCCTTTCCTCTAGGGATTTTCTAAAAACCTAGCCTATTTATTAATCTAGAAAAAGGTCATCATTATTTCCAAAGACAGAAAGGAAACCATATCACAGAATGTAAAACATAATAGCTAATTTATCAGCTATTCATAACTATTCAAAGTTTAAGAGGTCTATGAGATGACTCAACCAATAAGTGTACTTACAGCCAAGATGAAAACTTGACATTTTTGTCCTTAAAAACTATATGATGAAGTAGAAGGAAAATCTAGGAAGTTTTCTTGTGACCTGTATTCATGCATGCTGTTGCATTCATGGACCTACACAGAAACATACAAAACCAGTTTTAAAAAAGGAATTTGTGTTTTTATCATTCTAGGTACTCCATATCATCATGGTACTCCATATATCTCCATCCCAAATAGTCACAGATCCATTCTCTGTTAGTCATTGTTTTCACTTCATCACTTCAAAGTAGAGCCTTAGAATTGCATTGAGGTTTAGCTAACATCAAGAGAGCAAAATCTTAGAGGACTACATATCAATTATATCCATAAAAAAACTGGAAAAGAGACCACCAATATCATTCTTTTCCTGGATTACTTCCATCAGACATGTCACAATCAACCAAGTAATGTCATTGTGTTCCTTCATTTTTTCAGTGATGCTCAACAATATAATATATACATCAATTAAATTCCTTGTTGTTCATAAGTGCTGTGTCAGAAATGCTAATGCATTTACATTATCTAGTTCTTTAAATACTTCCAGATATGTAAAGATTATGACTTCCTTCTATATTTTTAGAAGTGTATTTAAAACTTTAAGTCTATTCCAGTTACAGAATGAACTCCGAAGTGGGGAACAATAGAACCAGTTAAGGAATCCATCTTAACAATTTTGTTTCTCTAAAACAAATTCTGTTACTAAATGTTTTAGACAGTATCTTCTAGAGAAACAGAAACATTAGAATGTATATATAATTATATAATTAGTTTTAGTATTTAGCATATGTAATTGCAAATTAGATAGCTAAGCAATGTACATCATTATGTGTGGTAGAAAACAGAAGTACTCTTCCCAAAATGTCCACAAAGCCTCAGTGCAAATGATACCAGAAATGTAACCTCAGTCCCAGAAGTAAAATCTAGACTCTCACAGGCAGTCACTAGTATAAGTGTACTTTGAAAGGCCAAAACTTTGCTGTGATGCCCACAGTGATATTGACAACAATAAATGCACCTGCCGTGGAATAACAGAGCTTTCAGGGACATCCTGTCTTCTTGCTTTGTCTACCTTTATCCTATCTGAATCTCTAGCCTATTGAGTGTTGATACTAAAGTCCAGGGCAGTCTTTCCAGTAAGCTGCTGTCTCTTATGTCAGTTGTACTTGTATATGTCCTTGTGGACACAGGTGTGTGTGTGTGTGTGTGTGTGTGTGTGTGTGTGTGTTTTACTATTCTCTAGATGTCTCAAAAATCCATGAATAAGACAATCAAGATTGAACATAGTAAGTGATGCTCAATCTGTTGTCAATAAATGGCAAACAAAATGTGGCTTGATTTGGGGTTTTAATATTGTTAATATACTTTTAAATTTTATTTAAAATTAATTTTAAAGAACTATATATCATTTATATGTTGTGTTTGATACATGAGAAACATTTTTTAAATTATCAATTAAAACTGGAGGGTACCTGAACATGTAAAATATATCAAACCTTGAAGGAAAAAAATCTGGGTCTGAGCTATTTTGACAAGGCATAGAGTTTGAACTAACAGTGTAAACAATAAAACATTATGACTTTCATAATAGCAAAGAACTAAACCATCTCAGCTGTATTTCAAATATCATAAAATCAAAATTTATAATTAACAAAGCACATTATGAACATAAGAAAAGCAAGTTGAAACGTAAATTCATTGGGTTTCATATGAAAAAACTTTAACAAGGAGTAATTACTGGCTATCATATCATTACCAAATGTATTTCTTTGTTTTAAGTTTTCAATGAGAGTATATATTTATGACTTTTAAAAGTATATTTAAAAATAGAGAGCAATAATCTTTATACATCTACTATATTATTATTCATATATTATATACTTTTGAAGGAAAAGCTGCCATCTTTTCTGGGGACATGCAATTATTCCAACCTTGGCTGATAAAATGGGACAGCTAGTGCTGGATGCATTCTCTGTAATATTTTTTTTACTTTGTTTAAAAGAGCTCACTCTTAAGGGAAAGGCTTGTACGTTACAGCCACTGAAGGGTAATTACATACTTTATGAGAAAAGGATAATTACATGTGGATGTAGCGATGGGCATCATGTATTGAGGCTGAAATTAAAAAAGAATATTGAAATGGCATGAAAATGTTGCCAATGATAATATTGCTTAAACCAGTCTGTCCAATGCTAAAGAAGAAAAAAGATAGTTAATTTTTCATCATTTGCGCTTGGCAATAGTTTTAATCTCTTCATTCAAAAATATAGTGAAATTTTGCAGAACTTTTCCAATCATTTTCTTAGTAGGCATGAGGTTATATTGGCAGATCTGATATTAACACTCAGAGGGAATGTTTGAGTATTTTAGGAGTTTATTTTGGACTCAAAAGAGTTTTTGTTTTTCTCTGGTAACTTTACATTTCTTCTTTCTCTTTGTTTTTAATTGAAAATACGTTTCACAAAATGTATTCTGATTGCCGTTTCTCTTCCTTCCATTTCTCCCAATTCTCCTATCTCCCACCCATCCAATTGCATAATGTTTTATCTCTTTCTTTAGAAAACAAATAGAAAATCAAACATAACAAACAAAATAAAAATAAGAGAAAAAGCACAAGAAGCACATAACTGAGAAGTGTTAGTGATTAGCCCCGCGGAAAACATTTTAAAGCATCCCCCAACACATATGCAGCAGAGGACTGCCCGGCCTGGGTTTAAGTCAGAGATGATGCACCTTGCCCTCAAAAGACTGGAGGCCCCAGAGAGGTTAGAGCTCTGGTGGGGTGGGGATGATAGGAGCGTGGGAACATTCTCATGGAGAAACGTGGTGGGGAGGAGGTATGGGATGTGGAACATTTGGAAGGTTGACCAGGAGGGGAATAATTATGGAGTTTGGCCAGGCAGTGTTGGTGCCTGCCTTTAATCCCACCACTTGGGTGGCAGAGGCAGGCCGATTTCTCAGTTTGAGGCCAACCTGGTTTACAGGAGTGAGTTCCAGGACAGCCAGGGCTATACAGAGAAGCCCTGTCTTGAAAGAAAAATAAAAATGAACCTTTTTTTAACTTTCTGCCTTAAAGTTTTTCAAAATTCTTTTTCAAAAGACTTTTATTTACTTTAAAATGTAAAGTATTTATTATTTTCTGAGAATTTCAAACTTGAGTATGATGTGTTTGATCATGTTAAGATCCCCAAATGTTCCCTCTAATTTCTTTGCAGTCTTCCTCTCACTTAGTCACGTATTTGTGTTGTCAATTCCAGTTTGTATTTTCCATCTGCTTATGGGTATGGGGGCCACTGGCGTGTGTCAACTTACCAAGAAACCTCACCCATAAAGGTAACAGACTGCCCTCCTCACACACAAGCCATTAGTTGTTAACAGCCTCTCGTCTTGAATTTACTTTGAGCTTGTCCAGACTTTGCACAGGTAATCACAGCCTCTGTGAGTACAGGAGTGTCTCCTAGCTCTGTGGAGTCGAGAAAACATTTCCCTGCCCTCCACCCTGATCTCAGGCTTCCTTAATGGTCACTGAACCCTAAACAATGGGCAGAATATAGATGTCCCATTCGTGGCTGAAATTTACACTGACATTCTGGTCTTTGATCAGCAGTGAGTTTCTACATTCCCCACCCTCTGTGGCACAAAGCAGATTCTCTGATGAAATCTCAGGGTTGTGTTAATAGCTAACATGTTTACCCATCAGTCTAAGAATAAATAATGAAGCCATGTGTAGAACCAAAAAAGTGACTGGCAGGGCTTTGCAAACCGTTGATTCATGCATAACAAAGTTGGCTTTCCATGCTTGGCTACAGGAAAAGTAAAGATGCAAAGATGGCAATGTTTTAAATGTTTTAGACCCTTCTTCTTAACAGGAGCTGAAAAGCAATGTGTTTTGCTAGGCAGAAACTTTTCTGTAAATTTCTAAATAAGGTAAAGGGAAGAATAATCTTGCAAACACCTTTAGAACCATCACATATTTGATCACCATGTGATGGTTCAAATCCTCAAAAGCAACATGTGTTAGGTCATTATTGGAACAAACTCTGTGTTCCAATACACATTGCAGGTTCCACATTGATATGATGACACCAGAATAATTTACAGAAGAGTTCTATTAAAATCCTGTTTATATTTTTAACACACATTTCTTTTTTATTTTTAAGCTATTTTTTATTGGATATATTCTATATTTACATTTCATTTCCCTTTTTTTGTTTCCCTACCCCCCTAAGGTCCCACATGCCCTTTTCCCTCCCCCTGCTCCCTCATCCACCCCTTCCCACTTCCCTGTTCTGGTATTCCCCTATACTGATACTTTGATCCTTCCCAGCACCAGTGTCCATTCCTTTCTTCTTGTCAGACATCATTTGGTGTGTGAATTGTGTCTTTGGTGTCCCAAGATTCTAGGCTAATATCCACTTATCAGTGACTGCATACCATGGGTATTCTTTTGAGACTGGGTTACCTCACTTAGTATCATGTTTTCCAGCTCCATCCATTTCTCCAAGAATTTCATGAATTCATTCTTTCTAATGGCTGAATAGTACTCCATTGTGTATATATACCCCCTTTAATACCAGAACAGGGAAGTGGGAAAGGATGGGGAACAAGGGGAGGGAAAAGGGAATGTGGGACCTTTAGGGGGCAGGGAATCAGAAAAAGGGAAATGAAATGTAAATATAGAATATATCCAATAAAAAATAAAATACAAAATTCAAGCCACTGCAGGCATAAAAAAAAACACCTTATAAATTTTTACTCAAACTTTCAGTGTGCTTTGATTTAAATATGACTCCAGAACATTTAGGAAAAATGGTCTTGGCAAAAGAACTTTCTAGGAGTCAAAAATTTATCAGGTTTCTATATTAATAAACAAATGGATGCCATGACATGTATGCCAAGAACCAGGTACAGATTGGTCTATGCTCTTTGCATGCAAGCTCTGTGTCTTAAGGGATTCCCAAGCATGTTAGTGAATGGGTCTATGACTTTTGTGCCTTCTCCGGAGCCCTTCTAGTTTCTGCTTGTCTTTTCCAACTACAATGTGATAGATTTTGTTTTATCTTAATGTATTTTATTGCTACACATTATTATTATTCCTGTATAGAAACCTATAGAAGCCTGCTTCTTTTCTAAAACAAGACAGAAAGAGGGGCGTGTCTGGGTGGGAGGGAAAGTGGTGAGGAAATAGGATTAAAGGGAGAGGAAACTGTAAGCAGGATAGATTATGTAAGAAAAATAAAAATTTAATTACAAGAAAACAAGAACAACAAAAACAAAGCAACAACAAAATCCAAGCTGTATAGTAGAAAAACAAAACAAAACAAAACAAAACAAAAACAGGGATGTACAAGTATCTCCACAGTAAAATGCAAAATCTTTTAGGCACATGACTGGGAGTAGAAGCTGAGTATGTGATAATTCTATTATTAGTTTAAAAAAATATCCACAGTGATTTCCATGGGGGCTACATTTTACTTTTATAATTCACAGTGTAGGAAGACTATAATTATGGCTGTAGATATGTGTAAACCATTAAGGACTAATATTTCTAATTACATTCAATTTTATAAAATTTCCAATTATTGCTCTGCTTTTACATATATGTAATTTAAAATACAACCAGTAATGAGTAAATGAACCAAATATGGAAAAAGTATAAACTTTAAAAGCTTTAACTCTTGTTAATATGAAAGTCACCAATAGCTAAAAGAACATGTTAGGAAATCAATGGAGATAAAACGAAGAAATTGATAAAAAATTTGTGCTTGAAGCTATGGTTATTAAAGAAAAAATACCAGAAGAACTACTAATATTTCTTCTTGACATCAAATAGTTTATTTTTTAATACTGTGGTAAGTGAATTTTAGTAATATTAAAACATTAAATATTTTAATAGCAATGAAAAATACTAAATTTCTCAAAAGAATGGAAGTAGTAATATTGAATTTTGAATTTTTCTCATTTCTTAACAAAATAATCCAGTTTCTTTTCTTTCTTTCTTTTTATTTATTTTTTTGAGACAGGGTTTCTCTGTGTAGCTCTATGGAACTCACTCTGTAGACCAGGCTGGCCTTGAACTCAGAAATCCGCCTGCCTCTACCTCCCAAGTGCTGGGATTACAGGCATGTGCTACCACCACCCAGTAATATTCCAGTTTCAAATGAAGTTAGTCAATACTATTTTTAAATAGTTTTACATGAAAACTACTTAATCCAAGTTTTTTTTTTATTTCCTTCAACGAATCACACTGATATATTCAAATAAGACAGGCTCCATTATGTAGGAATCTTCAACTTAGAGCATATAGTACTAAAATAAATATTTAAAGAGCAGAGGATTCATTTTAATTCTGAGTGTCCTAAACAAGAAAATTGGAATATAATGTTATCGTATCCTGAAGTGAATTTAATCCAAAAGTAGCATGCCCCTCTGCTCATCTGTGAAATGTGTAGAAGTGAATGCTCACATACAAGCTACAAGGTTATATTTTATTATTTATATGTATTTGTATTTATGTAAAAATAAAATTATCCTAATTTATATACGTTTACCATTTACATGTCTAATGTCCACAGAGGCCAAGGACATCATGAAACTAGCATTGTGGATGATTGTAAGACACCATGTCAATCACCTGATCCTCTACAAGCACAATAATTGTCCTGGCTCTTTGACCCATCTCCTCATCCTCCACACCCTTATTTTTATTAAACAGCATCAGGACAGCAAGTCTAGGAACTTTCCTTTTTGAAACATTGAATTCATTACACCCGAATTTTAATTGAGATGTGCAAACTGAATGTAATTGTTTCTAGATCAATCATTTGAAAAAAAATCTCAAAAGAGAGTTAATACATAGGCCAATGAAGCTCATAAGATTCAAAACATGTTTCCATTCATCTGGGGCATGACTGAACAGATTATAAATACCATTCTGGTTTGCAGCATAAGAATTGCCTGGAAAGCAGTGCACAAAAGCTCTCTCTTGAAGTTGTCACATCACAATTTGCTAAATGCTGTAAGTTTTCCATAATAGAGGCTGACCTTATTACTAATGATACTTATTCATATGACTGAGAAAAGGCATAGTTGTATTGATTTTAAGGAGTTTACCAGTAAAGAGTGTAGAATCGTGAATGACCCCCTCAGATAATAGAGAAATGATTAAAGGGCTACATGTAACAAACAGACCTGGGACCAAAATATCAGGTGAAGCTCTTCAGAAGAATGAAGAAAGACGTTCACTATACATATCTATAGGCCCTTCTGTATTTATTTTCATATCTGAGACTATCTATCCATCTGCCTATATTTCTATGATTCAGTAGAGTTCTTTACATGAGCAGGAATTGAATAACCTAATAACGGCCCTCTTCTATTTGGAGCACTAAAATAACGACTTAGTCTGAGAAGCTAGAAGCCTTAGAGCAATGCAGACCAGTAATTCAGTTAGCTGTAATCTAAGGCCTAGGGACTGAAATTTATGCCACCCTTATAGACCTATTGATGAAAACAAAAATTTAAAATATCAGGAATCCCCAAACCCAGGAACAACCTCAGTAGCAAGTAACCCAGCTGCACCAGAAAAGCTGAGCACACTCAGCAGGTTCTACTTTCTTATTGTTTGCTCCGTCTGTATCATCAACTTAATCGTAGGGCCCCACTCGCTCCACTGATCTATGGGAATCCCATACTCACTGACACTTGGATACTAACTAGCCTTAACTGTGCAGGGTTTGACTAAGTCTCCGAATAGAAGACTCATTAAGGCCTTATATAGGGCTTATTTCCCATTCAGGGAGACAGGGGGGCACTTAGTGCCCAGCCCAGTCATATTTGGCTTGAGTTTATGCTTCTGACCAGCTGACACCTTCCACCCTTACATAACCCTGAGTGAGTTGTGATAAGGAATTTTAAAAGACATGAAAACAACATGATTTTTTTTTTGTACAGTCCTAAATTTTATGGTTGTTTTGCAGTAAAAGCTGTCTGACATCTAAATGACATATGAATTCAACCTAGCTTGTGACTACAAATTAGCTAACTTAAAAGTTAGATGCATGGTTATAACCTTTAGCTTTGAGGAACTCTTGGGAGCTCTTGTCTATAAATATCATTTCTCAATACAGTACCCATTATACATGACGGATCCCAATATGTCGCCAAATATATGTAAAATCAGACCACTAACCACTTTTTGGTTATAGCCATTTAAATTAGCAATTGAAGACCTTGGTGAATGAACCCTGCTCCCTCTCATCATGAGTCATCAAGGAATGATATGCATAGTGTTTTCAAGCATCAAAGTCATCATAACTAACTTCAGGAAACTAGCAGCATCATATAAAGCCCTATCCATTGAATGTAGAGCTGTGAATTATGTCTGGGCTTCGGATGGGAATTAAATGATTTGAAGGAAGAGCTTAGGTTATTCCTACAAACATTTTCTTTGAATTAGATTATCGCACAGTAGAAAATTCACTACTTAAAACATTATCCATATAGTCATACTCTTAGAATGGTATTTAAATAGCTGATTCTCAGGGTGAAATTTTCCCTCTTGTATTTTCTTAGATATTAAAGCTGTAATTATTAGTGGAAGGAGCAGAAAAAGAAGCAAAATCCCCTACTGCAGTATGTTGCTATGTTTAGAGTCCTTGCAAATGAGACCTGGCTGGGGAAGGGGTCATCCTCTATTTATTTCTGCTACATAAAGGAGGACAAACAGATTTCCATTCAGCAAAATATTCCATATTCAGTAAAATAGAAATCAACTTTTTGTAGTTCTTTTTAATATTTTCTATAACTTTTCCTTAAATACTCTAAACATCAATTCTTAAGTTTAAGGTTAGATTCACTATCTGACTATCTCTTTCATTTCAGATTTTCTTTAGAGTAATCAGAGAAGATACTAAAGCACAGAAGGCATAGTCTGCTAGTTCTTAACATTCCCCCTAACTATTCCATTTATTTTCAAACATACATCAAAGAAATACAATGTTATCAGTCGAAGGCAGTTCAAAGCATAAAAACATTATACAGTAACATATTTACATTAAACATACACTTATTGGACAGTGTGCACATCATTATTAATTTGCTATTATACATAGTACTGCAGTTTTATTTTCAGCATTCACATGTGTATATTCATGGATAGAACTGATGTTTCTATTGTGTACTACACATATTGAAATATTTTTAAATGACTTGTTTATATTTGATTTGGGTAATTAATAATGTTATGGTCAAACCTTAGGATCTGTTAAGATCTATATTATTTATGGGTATGTGTGAGTCTGTGTCTATTCAATAATGCATGCAAGTTTCAAATTCTTTGGAGCTGAAGTTATAGGGTGTCATGTGCCACCCTCTCTGGGTGCTGGAAACTGAATTCTAGTCCTCAGAAAGAGTTAGTTGCTGATTCATCTTTTAGTCACTGAGATCAAATGATCCATTTTATTATTTAATTTCTGTTTGTTCCATTTATTTTCACTATATGAAGATAATTTAAATGTGTATATTTAAATAAGTGGAGCATAAATAATGGAATTAAATCAGATCTTTACACTGAAATGTAAATAAATCAAGTTAGGATGTTAAAAATGTTTTTTAACTAGTCTAGGAAGAAAATGTAAATGAGAAAAATGAATTAAAAGGTAGAAGTAAAATGCTACATACTTTGCCTCTACAGACTCTCACACAAAAGTAGAGCCTTACTCTAATCTTACCCAAACCTAGAGATATCCAAATTTGTATACAATATGTGGTAAGTTCCCTTTGATTGTAGCAGGTATCAAAGCATAGGATAATAAATAGAATAAGTTTCAGTCAACTTCCAAATCTAAGAAAGCTGAAGGAGAAATACCAAATGAATATAATGTGGTTTTCTGAGATAGAAAAAAGAAGTACCAGCTAATGATTTCTGGGTAAATTACAGGCTTTCGTTAATGATAATGCTTAAGGAAGAGGGTTCCACTGTACTATCCAAAAGCCTAATTAGGAAACACTGAATACAGAATATATATGAAATATGCTATGTTATCACAAATCTTGTAATTTTAAATTTTCTTCTAAATACTTTCAAATGAACAAGTTAGTTATTAGTTATTGTATTCCTGTAAAAAGTAGGTTGATGTAACATTTGTATGTGCTCCTATAATTTCCCTAACACAGAAAATTATCAACAAAGCCACATGAATCAATATTCTGGAAAAAAGTGAATGTGGTAGGAATGGTTGATATTGATTGCCAACTTCATGGAATCTAGAGTCACTTAGAACATGTAATTCTGATCATGTCGTTCAGGGAGATTTTGAAATATATTAATTGAGATAGGAGGATTTACCCTGAATGTAAAAACCATTCCATGGACTGGTTCTTTAAAAAGGAGAAAGGTCCTGCCAGCAGGCCTGATTACTATGATGGGACTGCCTTCACCTTCAAAATGATTTACTACAAACCACTCTTTCTATATGTTACTTCTTTCAAACATTTGGCGACAACAATGAGAAAGTTGGTCTAATAGTATGGATATAAAAGAGCATTATGAAGGAGACAGAGAGTTTATAAAGGGAAAATACTGGTGCCAACATCATGGAAATTTAGTAAGTAGAAATAAGACCATTAGAAAAGAAAGATGAAAAATTTACTTTTCCATGGCTTCTCATTTTGCATACACACAACGCGCATGCACACACACACACACACACACACACACACACACACACATTTATGTGTATATTAGAAATATTAACCTAACCTCTAGATAAATGTAGTTTGCCAAGTTTCTTTTTTTATTTTAATTTTTATTGGACATTTTCTTTATTTACATTTCAAATGTTATCCCCTTTCCCATTTTCCCCCCAGAACCCCTATATCCCCCTCCCCCTACTTCTATGAAGGTGCTTCCCCACTCACCCACCTGCTCCCGCCTCCCCACCCTCTCATTCCTCTACACTGGGGTGTTAAGCCTTCACAGTACCAAGGGCCTCTCCTTCCATTGATGCCAGACAAGGCCATCCTCTGCTAACTATGTGGCTGGAGCCATGGGTCCCTCCATGTGTACTCCTTGGTTGGTGGTTTAGACCCTGGGAGCTCTGGGGGGTCTGCGTGGTTGATATTGTTGCCCTCTTCATGGGGTTACAAACCCATTTAGCTCCTTCAGTCCTTTCTCTAACTCCTCCATTGGAGACCCCATGCTCTGTTCAATGGTTGGCTGCGAGTACCCACCTCTGTACTTGTCAGACTCTGGCAGAGTCTCTCAGGAGACACCTTTATCAGGGACTTTAGATGTGCAACATGATTATAAGTGACCTGCGATGAACAGAATTTCATATTATGAATGATATTTCAAAACTATTTTTTTCGTAGAAGTGATTAATGTATTTGTTCATTTTACTAAAAAAAAAAAAAAACTTTACATTGATTTAATTGTGGTAATGTCTTATGATGAGACTGGAACTGTGTCTGGACCACACAGCCAGAATTAATAATATACCCTTGTGTCCAATTAAGGTTTAAGACTGCTGCTGTCCTATTACATACTTACCCTGTTTGTTTAACTGGTCGTTAAGAGAACCATGCAACCATCAACCTTACTCGCCTTGGATTTCCATATAATCAACCTTAACAACCTCAGATAATGCATATATATAATTATAACTATCCAATTCTTCGGGCTTACTGCAATATTTTAGTGAGTCCTTGAGACTCTGAATAACTTTTCTGGACTCTATATGAAACTAAATCATTTGACTGAGATATTAAACGGTTTCTAACTTCCATCAAGTGCAGGGTTAGGTGCATAAATCTGAATTGAAAGGAAGCAAACTCTTGGGCCAACTAGTAAAACAACCTGTGATCTTGGATACAAGGTTAATAAGTTATCTGTATGATCATTTTTACTTGAGCTTATGATAGAGAAGACTAAAATTTCTGGAAACTAGCATTATTTTCAAATAATCAATTCAGGAGGCATTTAATGATCTAAAATATTACTGAGAGATTCTTTTATTGTGAAATTGAAGAATGGCAGTTCAACTTTAAATATGAGTGAATTATACCAACCTAACCTTCTCCTGCCCTGGTTGAATGCATTAAAAATAGCCTAAAAGGGTTCATAGTATATTGACATCACATTAGAAAAAATTTCAAGGACTTACTTTTGGCATAGCTTAAATAAACCCGTTTGAATTCTCCACTTTTCATCCAATGTCTTATGTGACTGTATGATTAAGGCTTTGGGTTTGTCTGTAGCTGTTGTATACTTCTCTATGTGACTGCCAAAGTCTCATTCTCTGTCCTGGTTTCTCTATTCCTAACAAAAGGCTTTTGCTCTATATTTTTTTTACAACACAAAAAGTACCACATGAGGTAGAAATGCACAATAGATTATACCATTATTGAACAGAATCTTATGGAATATGAAAATTCCCTGACTCCAATTTCACAGAAGCATGCGTAAAATTAAACATGACAAGAAAAAACAATGCATCAGCCTTTGCTTACAGGAAAGTGCTATCAATAGTAGCTCCTACCATTTGGGATGGATATTTGTTTATATCCACTCTTTACCAATTTGTTGCTTTTCAGAAAAGGAGAACTATAACACACAAAACATACATCTATCAGTTTCATAGGTCATGAAAGAGTCATAATTTAAGATTTTAACTATATAAAAATTCAACATACCTTGTAAAATGGAATTACATCAGATATCCAGGCAAGCAAGTCAGGATGTTTATAATATTGTTCTCACCTAACAGCTGGTTAACAAATAGGCTGAGTGTATCATTGGGGTAGGGGGAAGAGAGGGAGGGTATGTGAGCTTAAATTTTAATGGCCATAAGATATATCATTTACTTGACTGTGAAGTCCATCAAAAACTCCAGCCTCTTAGAGTGTAAGGGATATTTTCACAATAATGTTTTACTACATTTGCCCTTAGGAATGCTGGCTGAGAAATTGTGAAAATGCACTCTGCATTTAAAAGTAAAAAAAAAAAAAAGTACTCCAATTAAAAAGTGTCATAAAACTGATGATACCGTTGAAAACACGTTTCTCATTTTCTGGGCTTTAAACTATTTTTTAACTCTCTTAGTAAAATGGAGTAATCACCCACTATGCCACAGCCATAATTTACAGACCGCCTGGACAATAGCTGCATTTGCAGATGTGCTTCTTGGTACTATTACACTTTCCCTTTAGGAAGCAGTAAGTGCTCAGCTGTGAAGCTGATGTCAGCAGATTCCTCCATTTTGATCTTCATAAGGTTATGCCTTGAAAATTAATGGGACAGCTATATTTGAAATCAAAATCAATTTACTGTTTTCTACAGTGGAGAATGAATGAATTATCCAATACAAAATGGGAGCCTATAACGGCTCAATCTCATCTCACTGTTCTGCTTTTTAATAAACTGTTCATGCTTTATTCTTGCCGTTTATGACATCAAAGGGACTCTTCTGTAAAATTACAGCAATAAATTCCACCTTATGCTGGACAGTTTTTAGTTCTTCTTTTCTGTCTGTCATCTTGTTTTGCAAATAATCAAGACATGACAAAATTGATTAAAGATTTATCTTCTCTCTATGAAATACTATAACTGCTTTACTTAGCAAAAATGAGCCTTTGAAAAGCATAGCTAAGTTTAGACAGAGCCTCTACTACTTGACACACACATAGAGAGCAAGCAATATTATGGTGAACCAAAATAGTTGCCTATATTACCGCTGAATATTGATTTTTCTGGGTAGTTTTAGATGTGATGAATTTAATGATTCCCTC
This sequence comes from Apodemus agrarius, assembly GCA_964023405.1. NCBI lineage: Eukaryota > Metazoa > Chordata > Mammalia > Rodentia > Muridae > Apodemus > Apodemus agrarius. The sequence continues at coordinate 24,484,498 of OZ030016.1, read as the reverse complement.
TAGCGTTTGATGAAAGTTGCCAACAGTTATGAAAATGCATTGTTTACTACCACCTACTGTCATTTCTCTTAAGAAATATGCAAGAGCAAAGAGATTAGTTACAGTTTCAATAAATAGAACATAATTCCTGATGAAATCATAAATGCTAAAGGCAGACACATCTCACAACCAGTACCAGAATTTTTTATTTCTGTGCATATAAATTATACAAAGTTTTCAATTAAGATTTAATACTGGCATTAAATAACACATTATGATCCATTGTTTAAAAACATTTCCTATAAAATGGAGATTCTTACAAAATCAGATCTTAATTGTTCTGGTTCATTCCCATTGTAATGGCCATCTGTTGAAGGAAGACTATGAGAGGCATGTTCCTCAGCCTGTGCTCCCAAATAACCTTGACATCTTCCCTGTGAATTGCTGGCATTTCTGAAGCAGCATGCAGATGTGAATGTAGCACCACGATCTAGGTTCAGTTTCATTTCTGCCTTGCCTCTTTTATTTGTATTAGCTTATTTTTATTTGTTCAGCAAACTTAGACAAATATTAAAAGGTGACCCACCAGGAGTGGGTGGTCACCAGCTCTGTCTGGATCTGGAGCTTTCCCTTAGGGCTTCTCATTGCCCCTGGGCTGCTTGCTCTCCTTCCCTTGCTCTGCTCTCCTTCCTTGCTCTGCTCTCCGCCTCACATGCCTATGTCTTTATTTCAAGCTCATTGAGGCAGTGTAGCAATAATAATGTGCTCTGTTCTGCAACTTCTGCTTCAAAATGTTCGATAAAGGACCTGCCGTCCTTACTTAATGGGAGCTCTTGATTTCCAAGGGACTTCTTAATCTACCGCCAAGGTAATAAACAACAAATAAATATAGCCTAAACATACATTCTCTCTGTGTGTCTCCTTCTCTCTGTCTTTGTCCCTTTGTCTTTCTGTCTGCCTCTCTCTGTCTCTGTCTCTGTCTCTGTCTCTGTCTCTGTCTCTCTCTCTCTCTCTCTCTCATTTGTGTGTTTAGTCAATTTCTCTTTTCATAACAGCATTTAACTCTTTAACGATAAATATGCTCACATTTTTGCCTTCACTCTTACATTATCTTAGAAGTTATTCCAGATCCAGCCAGCGGGGGAGCCAGCCTCAGCCAGCTTCCCAGGTGCTCAGACCCAGGCTGCAGAACCAGGTACCTGAGATATCCCGAGTTTAAGACCTTCGGGGACTCAGGCCTGGAGCTGGAGCTGCGCACAGAGTAGCGGTTTTGGGGACACCAGCTGAGCCTGTGCTCTGCGCTCGCAGGGCGGACCGGACCCCGAACTCCCTGCAGTCAGCACCATTTTCCCAGCTGTTTCCCATCTAGCCAGCAGGGAAGCCAGCCTCAGCCAGCTTCCCAGCAGCTTTGGAACAGCAGGTACAACCAGATAACTGAGATATCCCGAGTCTAGGACTCTCTGGGGAATCAGGACACCAGACAGCAAACCCTGAGCAGGAGCAGTGCAAAGCAGCTGCCCAACAGGCAGAACCAAGTACCTGGGATATCCTGAGTTTAACACCTCGGGGGACTCAGGCCACCTGTCAGCAATCTGTGAGCAGGAGCCCTGCAGGGCAGTGGTTCAGGTGTCCCAGCCACGGGGAAATAGCCTTACTAGCCCACAGGAGGGTCAAGCACCAGCTAGTAACTACAGGACCAACTAACACCAGAGTTAACCAGATGGCAAAAGGCAAACGTAAGATCGTTACTAACAGAAATCAAGGCAGTATGGCAGCATCCAAACCCAGTTTGGATACCCCGAAACACCAGAAAAACAAGACTCAGATCTAAAATCACTGGTCAGGATGCTGATAGAGGAACACTTAGATAAATTTCTTAAAGTAATAGAGAAGAAAATAGATCAAAAGCTAGAAGCCCTTACAAGGCAAACACAATTAAATCTCGGATATCTCAACACACCAGAAAAACAACACTCAGATCTAAAATCACTGGTAAGGATGCCGATAGAGGATCACTTAGATAAATTTCTTAAAGTAATAGAGGAGAAAATAGATCAAAAGCTAGAAGCCCATACAAGGCAAACACAAAAATCATTTAAACAAATCCAGGAGAATATAGAGTAAAAAATGAATCCCAATAAAGGGGAGAAACAAAAATCACTTAAAGAAATACAAGAGAACATGGGTCAACAAGTAGAAGTCATAAAAGAGGAAACACAAAAATCCCTTAAAGAATTACAGGAAAACACAAACAAGCAATTGAAAGATCTGAGCAAAACCATACAGAATCTAAAAGCAGAAGTAGAAACAACTAAGAAATCGCAAAGGGAGACAATGTTGGAGATAGAAAACCTTGGGAAGAAATCAGGAGTCATAGATGCAAATATCAACAATAGAATACAAGAGATAGAAGACAGAATCTCAGATGCTGAAGATACCATAGGAACTATGGATTTAACAATTAAAGAAAATGCAAAATGCAAAAAGCTGGTAACCGAAAACTTTCAGGAAATCCAGGACACAAAGAGAAGACCAAACCTAATGATTATAGGGATAGATGAGAATGAAGATCTACAACTTAAAGGGCCAGCAAATATCTTCTACAAAATTATGGAAGAAAACTTCCCCAACCTAAAGAGAGAGGTGCCAATGAATATACAAGAAGCCTACAGAACTCCAAATAGACTGGACCAGAACAGAAATACTTCCTGTCACATAATAATCAAAACCCCAAATGTACTAAACAAAGAAAGAATATTAAAGGCAGTAAGAGAAAAAGGACAAGTAACATATAAAGGAAGACCTATCAGAATTATACCAGACATCTCACCTGAGACCATGAAAGCTAGAAGATCCTGGACAGACCTCATGCAGACTCTAACAGAACACAAACTTCAGCCAAAACTACTATACCCAGCAAAACTCTCAATTGCCATAAATGGGGCAAACAAGGTATTCCATAACAAAACCAAATTTGCACGATATTTATGTACAAACCCAGTCCTACAAAGGATAATATGGGAAAAATACCAACACAAGGGAGGAAACTACACCCCAGAAGAAACAAGATAGAAACCCCCTCTCATCCAACCCAAAAGAAGAGAACCACACAAATACAACAACAACAACAAAAACAAAACAAAACAAACAAAAAAAATACGCCCAAAAGGTCAGGAAGTAATAATTACTATTCCTTAATATCTCTTAATATCAATGGACTCAATTCCCCAATACAAAGACACAGACTAACAGACTGGATACGGAAACAGGACCCTACATTTTGCTGCATACAGGAAACACATCTCAGTGTCAAAGTCAAACACCACCTTAGAGTAAAAGGCTGGGAGACAATTTTACAAGCAAATGGTCTCAGAAAACAAGCCAGAGTAGCCATTCTAATATCAGATAAAATTGACTTTCAAACAAAAGTCATCAAAAGAGACTCAGAAGGTCACTTCTTGCTTGTCAAAGGGAAAATCCACCAAGAAGAATTCTCAATACTGAATATCTATGCCCCAAATGTAAGGGCACCCCCATTCGTAAAAGGAACTTTACTAAAGCTTAAAGCACACATTGCACCTAACACAATAATTGTAGGTTACTTCAACACTCCACTCTTCTCAATGGACCGATCAGGAAAGCAGAAACTAAACAGGGACACAGTGAAACTAATTGAAGCTTTGGACCAATTGGATTTAACACACACACACACACACACACACACACACACACACACACATATATATATGTATATATATATACATATATATATATGTATATATATATACATATATATATATATAAAACATTCCATCCTAAAGCAAAGGAGTATACCTTTTTCTCAGCACCGCACAGTACCTTCTCAAAAATTGATCATATAATTGGTCACAAGACAGACCTCAACAAATACAAGAAGACCAAACTAATCCCATGTCTCCTATCAGATCACTATGGAGTAAAAGTGGTCTTCAATAGCAAGAAGAACAACAGAAATCCCACATACACATGGAAACTGAACAATACTCTACTCAATGACACCTTGGTCAAGGAAGAAATAAAGAAAGAAATCAAAGACTTTTTAGACTTCAATGAAAATGAAGGTACAACCTACCCAAATCTCTGGAACACAATGAAAGCAGTGCTAAGAGGAAAACTCATAGCCCTGAGTGCCTCCAAAAAGAAACTGGAGAGAGCATGCACTAGCAACTTAACAGCACACCTGAAAGCCCTGGAACAAAAAGAAACTAATTCATGCAGGAATAGTAGAAGAGAGGAAATCATCAAACTAAGGGCTGAAATCAATCAAGTAGAAACAAAGAGAACCATACAAAGAATCAACAAAACCAAGAGCTGGTTCTTAGAGAAAATCAACAAGATAGATAAACCCTTAGCTAGACTAACCATAGGGCACAGAGACAGTATACAAATTAACAAAATTAGAAATGAAAAGGGGTATATAACAACATAAACTGAGGATATTCAAAAGATCATCAGATCCTACTACAAAGGCCTATACTCAAAACAACTGGAGAATCTGGAGAAAATGGACAATTTCCTAGAGAGATACCAAATACCAAAATTAAATCAGCATCAAGTAGATCAGCTATACAGTCCCATAACTCCTGAAAGAAATAGGAGGGGTCATAGAAAGCCTCCCAACCAAAAAAAGTAAGGGACCAGATGGTTTTAGTGCAGAATTCTACCAGACCTTCAAAGAAGACTTAACACCAATACTTTTCAAACTATTCCACAAAATAGAGACAGAAGGGACACTGCCCCACTCATTCTTCGAAACCACAATTATGCTGATACCTAAACCACAAAAAGATCCAACAAAGAAAGAGAACTACAGGCCAATTTCTCTTATGAATATCGATGCAAAAATACTAAATAAAATTCTTGCCACCCGAATCCAAGAACATATCAAAATGATCATTCACCATGATCAAGTAGACTTCATTCCAGGGATGCAGGGATGGTTCAATATAAGGAATTCCGTCAATGTAATCCACTACATAAACAAACTAAAAGAAAAAAACCACATGGTCATCTCCTTAGATGCTGAAAAAGCATTCAACAAAATTCAGCATCCTTTCATGCTAAAAGTCTTGGAAAGAGCAGGAATTCAAGGCCCATACCTAAACATAGTAAAAGCAATCTACAGCAAACCAGTAGCCAACATCAAACTAAATGGAGAGAAACTTGAAGCAATCCCAGTAAAATAAGGGACTAGACAAGGCTGCCCTCTCTCTCCATATCTTTTCAATATAGTACTTGAAGTTCTAGCGAGAGCAATTAGACAACATAAGGAAGTCACAGGAATACAAATTGGAAAGGAAGAAGTCAAAGTATGATTATTTGCAGGCGATATGATAGTTTAAGAAACCCAAAAAACTCCACTAGAGAACTTCTACAGCTGATAAACAACTTCAGCAAAGTGGCAGGTTATAAAATTAACTCAAGCAAATCAGTAGCCTTCTTGTACTCAAAGGACAAGCAGGCTGAGAAAGAAGTTAGGGAAATAACACCCTTCACAATAGCCACAAACAACATAAAGTACCTTGGTGTAACTCTAACCAAACAAGCACAAGATCTGTATGACAGGAACTTCAAGTCCATGAAGAAAGAAATTGAAGAAGACCTCAGAAGATGGAAAAATATTTCTTGCTCCTGGATTGGCAGGATCAATATAGTAAAAATGGCCATCTTGCCAAAAGCAATCTACAGATTCAATGTGATCCCCATCAAAATCCCAACCCAATTCTTTGTAGATCCAGAAAAAGCAATTCTCAAATTCATCTGTAGCAACAATAAACGCAGGATAGCTAAAACTATTCTCAACAATAAAAGGACTTCTGGGGGAATCAATATCCCTGACCTCAAGCAGTACTACAGAGCTATTATGTAAAAAACTGCATGGTATTGGTATAGCAACAGGCAAGTAGATCAATGGAATAGGATTGAAGACCCCGAAATGAACCCACAGACTTATGGTCATGTGATCTTTGATAAAGGAGCCACAACCATCCAGTGGAAAAAAGATAGCCTTTTCAACAAATGGTGCTGGTTCAACTGGAGGTCAACATGCAGAAGAATGCGAATTGACCCACTCTTATCTCCTTGTACTAAGATCAACTCCAAGTGGATCAAGGAACTCCACATAAAACCAGACACACTGAAACTATTAGAAAAGAAACTTGGGAAGACCCTGGAGGACATTGGCACAGGGGGAAAGTTCCTGAACAGAACACCAATAGCTTATGCTCTAAGATCAAGAATTGACAACTGGGACCTCATAAAATTACAAAGTTTCTGTAAGGCAAAGGACACTGTCAGAAGGACAAAACGGCAACCAACAAAGTGGGAAATGATCTTCACCAACCCCACATCCGACAGAGGGCTAATATCCAATATATACAAAGAACTCAAGAAGTTAGACCCCAAAGAACCAAATAACCCTATCAAAAAATGGGGTACAGAGCTAAACAAAGAATTTTCACCAGCCGAAATTCAGATGGCCAAGAAACACCTTAAGACATGTTCAACATCATTAGTCATCAGGGAAATGCAAATCAAAACAACCCTGGGATTCCACCTCACACCAGTCAGAATTGCTAAGATTAAAAACTCAAGAGACAACAAGTGCTGGCGAGGATGTGGAGAAAGAGGAACACTCCTCCACTGTTGGTGGGATTGCAAAATGGTAAAACCGCTCTGGAAATCAGTGTGGCGGTTCCTCAGAAAATTGGGAATGTCACTTCCAGAGGACCCTGGCATACCACTCCTGGGCATATACCCAGAGGATTCCCCTGCATACAATAAAGACACATGCTCCACTATGTTTATAGCAGCCTTGTTTATAATAGCCAGAAATTGGAAGGAGCCCAGATATCCCTCAAAAGAGGAATGGATACAGAAAATGTGGTATATTTATACAATGGAGTACTACTCAGCAATTAAAAATAATGAACTCATGCAATTTGTAGGTAAATGGTTAGATCTGGAAACTATCATCCTAAGTGAGCTAACCCAATCACAAAAGAATACACATGAAATGCAATCACTGATAAGTGGATATTAATGAGACCAGAAGCCCTAAATACTCAAGGCACAATTAGCAAGTCAAATGACTCCCAAGAGAAGAAAGGAGAGGACCCTGGGCCTGTAAAGATTGGATCCAGTTTTGTAGACCCAGAACAGAGAAATCATGTGGGTGGGGAATGTTTGGGGAATAGTTGGGGGGGAGAGGAATTATGGGACATATGGTGTGTGTGGGGGGAACTGGGAAAGGGGAAAGCCTTTGGAATGTAAACATAGAATATAGAAAATAAAAATTAAATAAAAAAGTAGTTATTCCATTGCAAATTTTCTATGCCATTTTACATTGTAGAACTAAGCATGGAGAGTTTTAGTCAAGTCCTTCATACAATGCCTATATAATTGTGTGCGTTAGGAACTGGAACTTTTCTTCAAAAAATAATAATTAAATAAAATAAAAATTACATAATTGTGGCATTCACTGCTGTAGCCAGAAAGGCATAAATCAAGCCTTTTATGTATTATTATGGTGAGACAGAGTGCCCACTATAATTTTCTTAGCCATGAAAGCAGAATGATGATAATGATAACTGATTAAAAAAACATACCATGCAGACATACATTTAATAAGGAGACTTGGTTGGTTTTGTTTGTTTGTTTGTTTGTTTTTAAATTGTCTTCTCACAATTTACCTACCTTTGAGACTTGGAATTGATATTAAACATTTAATTTCATTTTGTAGGTGATTATCAGAACAGAGAAATGGTGGGGGGGTGATTGGGGAATGGGTGGAGGGAAGAGGACTTATGGGACATATGGTGAGAGGCGAACTGGGAAAAGGGAAAGCCTTTGGAATGTAAACAAACAATATAGAAAATTAAAAATACATAAATAAATAAAAAAGACTTCACTCAATTTTATCAAATATTTCTGCTTAATTCCTATGCCCACCCTATTAAGCCTTTTGCTCAGGGGTTGTCTAGCATTTCCTCTCTGCTGTCTCTCCTGTGAAGAATCCTTTCTCACTCTGAATTTTCAGATACTGGTTGTTATTCCATGACTTCCTACATATAAAGTGTATTTTGAATTTCAATAGATGCTGACTTTTTTACTCACAGCTAATTCCACCATCACTCAGGTAAGAACTAATATAAAGAAAAGAGAAATGTGTTGGTCCAAACTTCTTGTTTTGGCTTTTTTAACTTTGTATGAATGTATGTCTCTGTATTTTTAGTTCTTAATTCTGCATTAACAGTGAGATAAGCGCTTGTAGGTTGCTATTGTCATTTCTATGACCAGTCTCTGGGTTGGAAGGAATATCCATGCCTCCTCACCTGCCTAAAGGCAAGCTAGAATTGTTGTCTCATTGGAGATTGGTTGTAATAAAGAGCTCCAGCAGAACAGAGATATAAATAGGTATAGATGTAGGTATAGAGGTATAGAGGTAGGATGTGGCAATGTGTCAGGTCATTGGCTAGATCATCATCTTAAATGAGTTAGCTAGGAGACAGGTGAGAAGGTGGCATAAACATTTAGCTATATAGATGACTCTGTGTCATTATTTATACTGCTGGCAAGTCCTTGAAAGTCCTTTTACTCGAATATGTAAGATTTCTATATTAACACATTGTGTAAAAGTTAGTGTCGGACTGTCAATTAGCATTGTGTAAAATTACGTGAAAATTTGTACAAATTGGGTTTAACAAACTCTTCTTTTTCCTGTTTTCTTCTTTTTCTTCTTTTGTGACAAAGTGTTGTGTATTTCAGTTGACGTGGAAATTGTGCTCCCTCTGCCTCCTGATTCTTGAGATTAGAAGAGTGTATCACCATGCTAGATCTTATGAATAGAGTTCAAGTAAAGCCAGGGATTCACCAAATATTAGTTGAACATTCAACTGACTGAGCAATAACTCCAGCCCCAGCAAACAGTCTTAAACATAAAAAAAAATAGATCTCTGATCTTATAAGACTCTATGCCTATACACTCCACTTGTTCCCATCAGCAAAGTCTATCTACTGAGATACTTCCAAGTGTTAGGGCCTTCAGTATCTTTAAGGAATATTACTGAAATTGGTCATTAGGGCCTGATTGCCATTTGTGAATGGTCACTAATTATGGTAGAATCACAATGTCTTCTCAAAATAAATACCACATAATTTAAAATTCTAAAATGGAAAAATCTCTAAAATTTAAAACAACGTTAAAATAGCCAGTTCTCTTGAAGACCGAGTAGTAAACAGCTCTGAAAAGACACTGAAAGTAAATTGAGAAACAATAAATCAGATTTGCATGTCTGTAAAAACTCATTAAAACATTAGGCTTATAGCATTCCATTAAGACACAGCACCTGCTTTTGCTCAAGTTTGAGTTTGCAAGACAGTAAATTCAGTCTTTTGTGAAACTAATATAGTATCATACAGTTGTAGTAAATATATAATACATGAAAAGTAATTACGAAAGTGTTGACTGAAATATTTTTCTCTGTATAAAGCTTGGTTTTTCATTTTAAATAGGTGTTTCCTCAGTATTAGATCCATTAAGAATACTTATGTTTTATGGTATTTTTATAGTTAGATAAATTTTACGTTATCTATTTTCACTTTATTTTGAAAAAAATTAAAATTCAAAGATAATGCTTTTCTGAGAAAATGTGGCAGGAAAATATAGCACATTGAAGATACAGAGAAGAAAATGAATACAATGGTAAGCTGACATAGAATATATTGTTTTTTTCTGAGTTTGGGTAAGCATTTTCTAGCCACACCTTCATAAGCAGGATAGAACTTGTGCCTTATTTTTATTTTTTATCAATCCTTTTATTCATTTACCTTTCAAATAATATCCCTCCTCCCAGCCATTGCCAATGACAGGGCAGTAATGGACTCTCAGGTGGTATTAAGTCAGATGGGGTGGCATTTTGAATGGAATCGGGGGCCTCTTTAAAGAGAACTGGGAGAAAGGATTTTCTGTCCCCTATTTCTTTAATGTTTGTCATGGAAGAACTCAGTATGTCTTCTTTCCAGAGGGCTGAATGCTGAATATAAAGGTTGAGAGAGACAGACTTTATTCAAACCATAAACCAGCCATCCTCTTGGACATAAGAGCTTCCAGAACTGTGAGGAATAAAATCAGAATCTTAGGAATCATTTAGCATATAATATTTGAAGAGAGCAGCTGCAAATATACTAGTACCTGGGTTTAGAATGTTTTAATCCAATACAACTCCAACCAGAAGGTGTCATAAAAGAAGGAAACTATAATAGGTTGAGAGAATCAGAGGTAATACAATGAACATATATTAAATGGAGTTACCTGAATGGGTAGGGCAACAGTAACTGTCTGTTAGATGTTTAAGATTGGCTCAGGGGGAAATTTCCTGAACAGAACACCAATTGCTTATGCCCTAAGAGCAAGAATAGACAAATGGGACCTCATAAAATTACAAAGTTTCTGTAAGGCAAAAGACACTGTCAAAAGGATAAATCGGCAACCAACAAATTGGGAAAAGATCTTCACCAACCCCACATCAGACAGAGGGCTAATATCCAATGTATACAAAGAACTCAAGAGGTTAGAACCCAGAAAACCAAATAACCCTATCCAAAAATGGGGTACAGAGCTAAACAGAGACTTTTCACCTGAAGAAATTCGGATGGCTGAGAAACACCTTAAAAAATGTTCAACAGCATTAGTCATTAGGGAAATGCAAATCAAAACAACCCTGAGATTTCACCTCACACCAGTCAGAATGGCTAAGATTAAAAACTCAGAAGACATCAGGTGTTGGCAAGGATGTGGAGAAAGAGGAACACTCCTCCACTGCTGGTGGGAATGCAAGCTGGGACAACCACTCTGGAAATCAGTCTGGCGGTTCCTCAGAAAACTGGACATGATACTTCCAGAGGACCCAGCCATACCACACCTGGGAATATACCCAGAAGATTCCCTAGCATGCAATAAGGATACATGCTCCACTATGTTCATAGCAGCCTTATGTATAATAGCCAGAAGCTGGAAACAACCCAGATGTCCCTCGACGGAGGAATGGATACAAAAAATGTGGTATATATACACAATGGAGTACTATTCAGCCATTAGAAACAATGAATTCATGGAATTCTTAGAGAAATGAATGGAGCTGGAGAACATCATACTAAGTGAGGTGACCCAGTCTCAAAAGAATACCCATGGTATGCAGTCACTGATAAGTGGATATTAGCCTAGAATCTTGGAACACCAAAGACATAAATCACATACCAAGTGATGTCTGACAAGAAGAAAGGAGTGGACACTGGTGCTAGAATGGAACAAAGCATCATTGTGGGGGAATACAAGAACAGGGAGGTGGGAGGGTGTGGATGAGGGAGCAGGGGGAGGGAAAAGGGCATATGGGACCTTTGGGGGTAGGGAACCAGTAAAAGGGAAATGAATTGTAAATATAGAATATATCCAAAAAAAAAAGAAAAAGAATTCACAATCATGCAATGAAGGCCAAGAGAATTATCCACCAAGCAGTGGCCTACATTTTAATTTGAGTGCCCTGAGGCTATGGATTCTGAAGACAGCAAAGTATTCACAACCACCAACAAAAAAGGTAGATAGACTCTTGAACAGAATGAATGAATTTTCTAAGCCATGAAAGAAATCAGACAAAAAGTAGAGTTTTCCCTTTTTATCCTCTTTTACTTGTGCTGTCACTCAAAGACACCAACCTATATTTGTCCTGGCCCTTACTACTGCACTGCAATTCACTTAATGTAGAAAATCTCTCACAAATACATACATACAGAGACATGATTCTTAGTTGATTCCAGATCCAGTCAAGTTAACAACATAGAGACCATTACAAAGAAAATTATGCCCAACTCACATAGATTTAAGAATTAAAATAAGTATGTTAATCACTTGGCCTGAAATGCATTTAGCACTTGAATAAAGTGAATAATATTCATGATTAATTAATTTTTAAGAAAAAGTATATCTTATACATTCTACTATAACAAATCATTTATGAAAAAGTGATGACTGTTCAGCCCAAACTGCTTGTTCTCACAAAAGCCCTCCATCAAAGTCATGATAAATAGGAGGAGCCTTGTTATTATGTCTCTGTGAATGTATGTATCTGTTTTTCAAACTCAAGAAAGGTTTTGCATAATTTTCTGAAGTCTGTCTTACACACTCATATATATACCTAATAGGTGAAAGAGATGGTATGATAAAATAGATGCTTCTGCCATTTCGATTAGAAGGTACAGTACTGAAGATGATAAGAAAAGCTATAAGTGTGCATCATCACAAAAGACAGAAAGAAAAACAATCCCTTCTTATCTGCATATAAATAATGGCGGAGCCATTGTAGCCCACTATTGCTGATAACAGGAGAGGTCATTTGAGACATATTTTCTGACAGAATGAGGACATTCATTTTATCCATGATTAGGTGAATAATGTCCCATGGCATTTTCTCCATTGATGCGACTTAGCAGTGACAGCCTCATTTGCTGTTCACTGTGACCTTCCCTTCCTCCTCTGAGGATATCCTTTTTTCCTTTTAGAAACTTACTTACCTTCTTCTTTCAGAAGCATATTTAATATCACAGGTATCTTTATATCTATAAAAATAAACCATGATTGTTTTCTAACTTACAAAGCAAGAAGGTAATTCTTAGACACATTGTACATTTCAATTTATACTCTTGTCACAAGCATTTGCATTTAAAACAATTTTGAAAATGTATTTTTACATCCTGGAGGGATGACTCAGTTTGAAGAGGGCTTCACACACAAGTATGAGTTTCTAAGTTTGAATTAGCATCTAAAGTTAGAAGTGCAAGGTGTATTTGTAATTTCGGTGAGTATAGAAGGGACACAGACAGGAGTATACCTAGAACTCATGATAGCTAAACTGCTAAAAAAAAGTTCAGTGTGAAACCAACCCTCAAGAGGAAAAGAATCCATAAGATAAGGATTGAGGAAAATCAAAATTTAATCTCTAGCCTCCCAGGTAAACATACACATACATCTTCATGAACCTCAACACATTTGAGTTGAAAATACTCAGATGTATATACATCACAGACAAATACAGACATAGTCTCAGACACAGAAGCATACTCAAAAGTAAATGGATTCATGCATGAACACATGCATACACACACACACGTTTGTTCCAATACTATAACAGAAAGTCATGTAAGCAAGTCATTGCAGATGAAAGTGTTTGTAGTTAGGTTGGTGGTTACCTTTCTCCTCTAACAGCATACAGAGTACCTTGAACACTATTCAATAAAAGTGAAGGTTCTTGATGGTCATGAGATTGACATCTGAATGCTAAATAAGCTATGTAAGTGTTGCCTTCATCAACAAGGCCTTACTATTATTTATGGAGAAAAACCAATAGTCTGATCAATATTCTGTGTTATTTTGGATTTACTATTGAGATTATTGGCCAGTGACTCAACTAGATGATGTTTCACTAGGCGGGGAGGAAGGTGTTTAGCTGGGGCTCTGTCTCCCACATTATTTGCTTTTCCGTTTATATTTCTTTCATAGATGTGTTTGTTTTAAGAAACTTTTATACTGCTTTGTTTCTATAGAACTTCTCCACTAGATTTAAGTTCGAAACTGTTCCCTTTTACCCTATCTTACCACTTTCCTCAACACACCTCCCTACTCCTTCCTTTCTTTCCTCTTCTTCATATGTCTCATAAGGAGATATTCAGTTTACCCTGTCTTGGGAGATTCTTCTCTTACCCATTGTCCCTTATTTTACACCTGATATCTGTGGTCCTTCTCATTACAATGTGCTTGTTTTCACTGTATTTATAAAATTTAATATGCGTTAAAGTCTTGAATTTGAGTTATGCTGGATTAAATCTGATATCAGAGTGTATTTTACATCTTGATATTTGCATTAGTGTCATTTATAATTAATTATAACAAGGAAAGGAAAACAAAAGCAAATTTACAAATGCAGCATAAAAACAAATGCATTATCCTAACACACACACACTCAAAACAATGTAAATAATTCTAGCTTCTAGCCTCCCTAATATTGGCATGAATAAATTTTCCTTCTATTTATGACTCCAGAATAGATCTTAGAATAGCTATGGGTCAAGGATAAGAGAAAATATGGGGAAAACTATACAGGTTATGTACAATGAATGTCTATTTAGCATATACGTAGATATTCAGACCCAGAAACTCAAGGTTTCCTACATAAGAAATTACTAAAAAGTTCAGCAAATTCTGGGTAAAAAAATTTCAAAAATTTTAAGATACTGTAATTAAATTGTAAAAAGTTAAGTAGAAATGCATAAAGTACAGTTAAAAATTCCTCCTTTTCTAATAACACTGAAAACTGTGCTAAAAGCAATGTGCAAAATGGATGCATTTTGTTTTTGGTTTCTTCATTATTATTATTATTATTATTATTATTAATAATAATATTCGTTTACATTCCAAATGATTTTCTCTTTCCTGGTCCCCCACTCCCCATAAGTTCCATAAGCCCTCTACTCTCCACCCTTTCCCCAATAAACCCCCTCCCACTTCTCTGTCCTGGAGATCACCTACAATGCTGCATCAAGTCTTTCCAGGACCAGGGCCCTCTTCTTCCTTCTTCTTGGGAATCATTTGATATGTGAGTTGTGTCTTGGGTATTCAGAGCTTCTGGGCTAATATCCACTTATTAGTGACTGCATTCCATGTGTATTCTTTTGTGAATGGGTTACCTCACTTAGGTTGATATTTTCCAGTTCCAACCATTTGCCTAAGAATTTCATGAATTCATTGTTTTTAATTGCTGAGAAGTAGTTCATTGTTTAATATAACACATTTTCTGTATCCATTCCTCCATTGAGAGAAATCTGGGTTTTTTCCAGTCTCTGGCTAGTATAAATAAGGCTGCTATGAACATAGTGGAGCATGTGTCCTTATTGCATGCCTGGGAATTCTCTGGGTATATGCCCAGGAGTGGTATAGCAGGGTCCTCCGGAAGTGTCATGCCCAGTTTTCTGAGGAACCACCAGACTGATTTTCAGAGTGGTTATACCAGCTTGCAATCCCACCAGCAGTGGAGGAGTGTTCCTCTTTCTCTACATCCTAGCCAACATCTGCTGTGTTCTGAGTTTTTAATCTTAGCCATTCTGACTGGTGTGAGGTGAAATCTCAGGGTTGCTTTGATTTGCATTTCCCTAATGACTAATGATGATGAATATTTCTTAAAGTGGTTCTGAGCCATCTGAAGTTCTTCGGGTGAAAATTCTTTGTTTAGCTCTATACCCCATTTTTTAATAGGGTTATTTGGTTCTCTGGGGTCTTTGGTTCTTGAGTTCTTTGTATATCATGGATATTAGCCCTCTGTTGGATGTAGGGTTGGTGAAGATCTTTTCCCAATTTGTTAATTGCTGTTTTTTCCTTTTGACAATGTCCTTTGCCTTACAGAATCTGTAATTTTATGAGATCCCATTTGTCAATTCTTGATCTTGGAACATAAGCTATTGGTGTTCTGTTCAGAAACTTTTCCCTTGTGCCCCTGACCTCAAAGGTCTTCCCCAGTTTCTTTTCTATTAGTTTCAGTGTATCTGGTTTTATGTGGAGGTCCTTGGTCCATTTGAAGTTGAGCTTAGTACAGGGAGATAAAAATGGATCAATTCACATTCTTTTGCATGCTGACCTCCAGTTGAGCAGCACAGTTTGTTGAATAGGCTATCTTTTTTCCACTGGGTGGTTTTAGCTCCTTTGTGGAAGAATAAGTGACCATAGGTGTGTGGGTTCATTTCTGGGTCTTCAATTGTATTCCCCTCATCTACCTGCCTGTCACTGTACCATTACCATGCATTTTTTAACACTATTGGTCTGTAGTACTGCTTGAGGTCCAAATGTAAATCTTAACAGGTTAAGTTTAACTGCTCCTGTTAAGATCTTACAGATATAATGAATCTGGAGCAATAAAAATTCCCACTTTTTAATATAAGTGAAAAATAACTAAAATGTTGTTCCAGTGCAGTGGGTTGCTTTTTCCCTTTTATATTTTAGACACTTCTGTGCCAGATGCATTGTTTACAAAACTGTTTTCCCTGTTTGTATGCTGCATGTTCAGACTGTTATCATTTGCTCTGCAGAACCGATGTATTTCTTTTTTTTCATTAGATATATTCTTTATTTACATTTCAAATTATTTCCCCTTTCCTGGTCCCCCCAGTCCCGAAAGTCCCTCCACCTGTTCTCCAATCAATCCCCTCCTGCTTCTCTGTCCTGGTATTCCCCTACATTGCTGCATTGGAGCCTTTCCAGTACCAGGGGTCTCTCCTTCCTTCATCTTGGACATCATTTGATATGCAAATTGATGTCTTTCTTTCTATAAGGTCCCACTACTTAATTTTTGCTCTTTTCCGGTACAAACAGTCCTATTCAAAAAGATCTTACATATGCTTGTATCTTAATGTGTACTCCATAATTTTTCCTTCTCGAAGTTTCAGAGTTTGGGGTCTAACATTGAGATCAGAGATTCACATGAAACTAGTTTGTGTCCAGCCTCAGTATCAGCTAATACCATATCACTGATGCTGGATTTCTACAGAAGACATGCATCATGTGGTACATAAAATTCGGTCTGCAGCAAAGTACATTGTCTAATTTTATGCAGGACATCATGGTGGAAAGATCAAGTGAGTAAATATTGCATATCTGTTATTATAAACATTTTCTTGCTTTGCTAAAATATTTAAAATGCTCTAATTTTTGAATGTGACATGTGTAATACAGTATTATTGATAAAAGTTATGCTACCAAATGTACTGTGTACTTCCATCTAATTGGAAGATATTGAACAGACATTTATCAACCACACATTCCCTTCTAACATTGATAATGTGAAATTAATTTCATGATAACCTATGTATGAGTGCAATATAGAAAGTTGCCGATTTTACTATGCATAATCTCCTTTGGGTTCTTTGTTAAAAATGACATTCTCAATGTGTTAAGGCCAAATAATAATATTCTCTGTACATTTCATTAATCCACTAATCAGTATTATACATCTTTTGCCAATTTATGCCAAAGTATTTCAAAGAAATTTTTAATATGCTGAGTTTACTTCAAATGATAAGATGGCCAGAGTAAATGATGGTTTGCTCTGCATGTATTTCTTGAAAAATTCTAATCCAAAATAATTCCACCCAATTACATTTTAACGAGTATGTATAAGGGCACTATTTTAGTAAAGTTTTATTCATTGTGCAAATCACAATTTTTTTTTTATTATTACAGAGGTAGTGTTTAAATTCTATACAATGCTTTTACATAAGAACTGAAATTTTCAGTGGAATGACATTAGGCTCAATAATGTAGGTGGTCACACAGAATAGAAAAGTTGAAGATGAAAACAACAAACGTCTTTTTCCTAATCATACATGATCTACTGATAAATAGATCTGTATTACTAGAAATGTGTAATTTTGTGAGAATTTTTACACCTCTACATTATGAATTTCATGAAATCTTGCAAAAATAGAAAACAGGATATCCTAAGTTACAAATAAAAGACAAACATAAAGAAAGGCCTTCCAAATTAGCAGGGAGTTCATTTAGCATGGGCCACATACTGCTGGGTATGAGATGGGTGTGCTTCACATACCAGTGTGACTTTGATAAAAAAGGTATTTAAGTGACCCCAAAAACTCCACCAGAGAATTCCTACAGCTGATAAACAACTTCAGCAAAGTGGCTGGTTATAAAATCAACTCAAGCAAATTACTTGCCTTCCTATACTCAAAGGATAAGCAGGCTGAGAAAGAAATTAGGGAAATAACACCCTTCACAATAGCCACAAACAATATAAAGTATCTTGGTGTGACTATAACCAAACAAGTGAAAGATTTGTATGACAAAACTTCAAGTCTCTGAAGAAGGAAATAGAAGAAGACCTCAGAAAATGGAAAAATCTTCCATGCTCCTGGGTTGGCAGAATTAATATAGTTAAAATGGCAATCTTGCCAAAAGCAATATACAGATTCAAGACAATCCCCATCGAAATCCTAACTCAGTTCTTCATAGAGTTAGAAAGAGCAATTCTCAAATTCATCTGGAATAACAAAAAACCCAGGATAGCTAAAACTCTTCTCAACAGTAAAAGAAGTTCTGGGGGTGTAGCTGCCTGCAGCTACTGTGAACTGGGTTCCTGGAAACAGAAGCTGAGGTATTAATGGGGAAGGACAAAAAGAAACAGGGCCAAGTTTACAGATCAAGTTTACAGATCAAGTTTAATGGAGCTCATACAATTTAACAGTTTGGGGGGAGCCCCTCCTCCCAGATTCCTGTGTGGCTTCTTTGGGTGTTGGTTCCACTGCTCAGGAAGCTGGGCAGGTCACCTGCTTAATTCAGGAATTTGGATGTCTGCAGGAACTTCATCTTCATGCTGAGCACTCTTCACCAGGTAGGGCAGGATTGTGAATAGTACAGAAATCCCTGCTCAAAGGCTGGGAGAGGAGTTCACCTTGAACAAAGTCAAGTTGCTGCCATGTGGCCAGACACCTTGTAAGACCCGAAAGAAAAATGGGGGCACCCCAGCCCCCCAAGCCTCAGAAGCCGGCACCCCAATCACTCACGAGAAACAGTCTTGATGCAAAAAGTTAAGAGGTTTTAATTCCAGAGCTCTGGGGTTCACAGTCCCTCTCCCACTTGTAGAGGACAGTGAACCCCTGCTGCAGAAACACATCTGCTTTTATAGATTTTCAGTAAAGCCCGCCTATACAAGCCACTCCATAGCTTCTAAGCAAATCAGTTCAAACCATCCGAGCCCATGCTCTCTGAGAACCAATCAGCCTCCCACAGAGGCCGGATGGGACCTGGTTAAGTCATTTCTGCCTATGTGGCCCCCACGCACAGGGTAGAGCCAGGGTTACACACAGCTTCTCCGCAGGACGGGAGGCGGGAGAGTATGCTAGGGACCTTTTCCAGCGTGCAGTCTTTATCCTTTCAACCTCAACATGGCTCTGTACATTTCCTCCCTTTTTACTAATTTGAAAAAGAGGAGGTAGAAAACAAGTGGATAAACATATCTGTCTAAAGACTGTGGGCCTGTAACAAATGAGAAAAAGCAGAGACCTTGGCCCTCTTAAATATTAAATGATGCCCATTTTCGGGGAGGGGAAATAGACTGCCTTATTATTTATTATAATGGCGGTCTCTCAACATCGACCCCTATGCAGACAGGTATGCTTTTAGGGAAACTCAGACGCAGGATTTCTTCCCTTTCCCTTGCAGTGCCTCGCCTGGCATCTCAATTGGTGCCCATGTTTGTTAGAAGAAAAACTTGCATAGATCTGAGTTCTATGCAGCTCTTTCTTTGGAGATCTACTTATATAAGTTTGAAGACAGGGGGTCTGCCATTGTCTGAAGACTTGAAGACTTGTCATTTCCCTAATTTCTTTCTCAGCCTGTTTATCCTTTGAGTATAGGAAGGCTACTGATTTGCTTGAATTGATTTTACAGTTACAGAGAGGTGGATCAATGGAATAGGATTAAAGACCCAGAATTGAACCCACACATCTATGGCCAATTGATCTTTGATACAGGAGCTGAAAACATCCAGTGGAAAAAAGCCTTTTCAACAAATGGTGCTGCCTCAACTGGAGGTCAACATGCAGAAGAATGAGAATCGATCCACTCTTATCTCCTTGTACTAAGCTCAACTCCAAGTGGATCAAGGACCTCCACATTAAACCAGACACACTGAAATTAATAGAAAAGAAACTGGGGAAGACCCTTGAAGACATTGGCTCAGGGGGAAAGTTCCTGAACAGAACACTAATAGCTTATGCTCTAAGATCAAGAATAGAGAAATGGGACCTCATAAAATTACAAAGTTTTTGTAAGGCAAAAGACACTGTCAAAAGAACAAATCAGCAACCAACAAATTGGGAAAAGATCTTCACCAACCCTTCATCTGACAGAGGGCTAATACCCAAGGTATACAAAGAACTCAAGGATTTAGACCCTGGAAAACCAAATAACCCTATCAAAAAATGGGGTACAGAGCTAAACAAAGACTTTTCATTTGAAGAAATTCGGATGGCTGAGAAACACCTTAAAAAATGTTCAACATCATTAGTCATTAGATATATGCAAATCAAAACAACCCTGAGATTTCACCTCACACCAGTCAGAATGGCTAAGAATAAAAACTCAGGAAACAACAGTTGTTGGCGAGGATGTGGAGAAAGAGGAATACTCTTACGCTGCTGGTGGGAGTGCAAGCTGGTACAACCACTCTGGAAATCAGTCTGGCAGTTCCTCAGAAAACTGGACATGATACTTCCAGAGGACCCAGCCATACCACTCTTGGGCATATACCCAGAAGATTCCCCAGCATGCAATAAGGATACATGCTCCACTATGTTCGTAGCAGCCCTATTTATAATAGCCAGAAGCTGGAAAGAACCCAAATATCCCTCAATGGAAGAATGGATAAAAAAAAATGTGGTATATATACACAACAGAGTACTATTCAGCCATTAGAAACAATTAATTCATGAAATTCTTAGAGAAATGGATGGAGCTGGAGAATATCATACTAAGTGAGGTAACACAGTCTCAAAAGAACACTCATGGTATGCACTCACTGATAAGTGGTTATTAACCTAGAATCCTGGGACACCAGAATCACATTCCACATACGAAATTATGTCCAACAAGAAGGAAGGAGTGGACCCTGGTTCTGGAAAGACTCAAAGCATCAGTGTAAGGGAATATCAGAATAGGGAAGTGGCAAAGGGTGGATGGGGGAACACAGGGAGGGAAAAGGGCATGTGGGACCTTTGGGGGGCAGGGAACTAGAAAAATGGAAATGAAATGTAAATAGAGAATATATCCAATAAAAAAGAAATAAAATATAATACATTTAACTTAAAACAAAAAAAAGGTAAATTTTCTTTTGCAAGTGTTTGTCAGCTGTAGTTAGCTTCTGGGTTATAGATGAAAGCTGTGTCTACATCTGCTCTCAGGACTGGGACAGGATCTCACTTAGACCTATGCTGGCCCCGCGCATAGTGCCATTTTCTGTGAGTACATATCTGCATCTGCCTCTTATGTCTGGAAAACATCGTTTCCTTGGGGTCATCGGTGTCCTGCGGATCTCACAGTTTCTCCAACTCTTATTCCTCAAAGTTCGCTGAGCCAAGAGAGATGCACACATTGCATTCGGGATTCAGTGTTTCCAAGTCTTTCTCTGCACATTGGCCAGGTTATTAGTTCCCATCTCACACAGGAGGAAGTGTCTCTAATAATTGTTGAGCAAGACATTGATTTAAGAGTCATTTTGTTGGTGTTTTCCTTTAAAAACAGTAAAGCCTACAACTCTGCCTGATTACTTGGATGGCTGTTGCCATAAGGGACACCAGGTAAGCCTCTCCTCACCAAGCCCCAGCGTGCCAACTCCCCTCAATGCTTAGCAAAGAGCAATGAACTGCACTGCATACTCCATTTCCCACTCCAAAGACCTGTATGCTTTCCAGGAGGCCTGCTGCCACCAGAAACACCATCTAAGCCTTTGCCTCCCAAGCCCCTGCCCACCAAGCTGCCTGAATACACACCTAATGGCACACACACACACACACACACACACACACACACACACACACACACTAAAATGACCTTAAATACGATTTATAAAGCTGACCGAGGCCTTTAAGAGTGAATGAATAAATCCTTTAATGAAATACAGAAGAATACAATCAACAGGTAAAAGAAATTCCAGGCATGTGGGACAGCGTATTTCATCATTTTATACTTTCAGAAGATCGATCCACAGTATGGATCAGGAAGCAAAGTTTCCGGGTGTGAGGAAGGACAATAGTTTGTTTATCCAGGAAGTACCTCATCATGAAACTCCCACTTTCCTCTGAGCCGCAAACACTTTTGCTACCCTGGACATTCTATCACTCCTCAGCAGGACAAGTGGATTTTTCTGACAGAAAACTTTGAATCATCAGACTTATTCTCCAGACTGTAGAACATTTAAAGATGTACTTCTTTTTCTTTAGATTATTTCCCAGCTGCAGGGTGGGTCTCTCGGTGGTTTTACCAGGCCTCAGCGGCTGGAATCAAAAGGACTATGAGCTGCCGCCACCATGGGTCACGAGTTTGGGAACCTGACATGGATATAGCATGTGATCTCCTACAGCTTGTCCCCCTTTGGGCAGGGTGCCTTCCCGAACTCTTTCAGAAAAGGCATCGCCAATGTGCTCTGCCGCACTCGCTAGCACATCCTGCATGTGGCACCGCCATTTGTAGTGTTCTACCTGATCTGCAATTGCGGGCAAGTAGGAGATTGAACAGTTCAAAAATAAGAATCCAGCCATATATGAAAATGAAATTCTGCACCTGGATGGCAGTCCCCTGTCTTTGAAAGACCCTTCTCTGGGAGAGGAATCTACATTGTAGTCTTGAAGACAATAAACTACTTATGGACTTTATTTAAAAAAAAAAAAAAAAAAAAAAGGACTATGAGGACTATGTCAGCCATCCCCATCCTGAAGAGATTCTCCATTGTGTAATCCAGGTTCTCTGGGAGTGGGGTGGTGTAGAGGGGGATGGGCCTTTTATGTGACCAGCTGGAGGTTTCATTTACAATTTCGTTACAAAATTTCTTATTTTTTTCTTCCCTCCAAACTCTTCCATATGCTGATCTCCACTCTATTTCACATTTATTTCAAATTTGTTTTTTCACAAATTGTTATTGCATGCATGGATCTATTTACATATACATATATTACTAAATATAACCTGTTAAATTCATATAATATTAATTATATATATGGTTTCAGCGCACACTTTTTGATACTGGCAAACGTTTTTCTGTGCAGCATACACCTTACATTTTTTTTCTTTTTTGGCGATTAGTCATATTGAACTTTTTGTTTTTGCTTTTTTATTTTGTTTTTTTTTTTTCTTTTTACATGTATACCTCTTGGCCATTTACATGCCATGCTTTACTAATGTTATTTTTTGGATTTTGCACACGTTTTAACCAACTGACTTTTTATAATATGGTGAATAATTTGTGCTTCTCAGACATTCCAGACATTAACTCTTAGGAACATGGATGATTCACAGATATATTTCTCCCACTTTTCATGAACTTTGCTATGTTGATCATTTTCTTGGCCACATCCAGTTTTTGAGTTTGACTTGGACTCATTGATCCACTTTGGTTTTGTTACCCGTGCTGGGAGATGCAATATAAAAGCATTAATATATTTTGATTTGAATTTTGTATATGGTGAGAGATGATGCTCTTGCCCATTATCTTATTTTATTTTATATTTTACCCATTATTTTAATCATAACTAAGTACATCTTATAACCTTACGACAAAACTTTTCTTCTTCCTTTTCTAATTTGAGGATTTCAAGGTAACTTTTTTTAACTTAGTGCTTGCGGATGCTTCATTCTGTTTGTTTGCTTGTCTGCTCATATTGTTCGTCCTGTTCGGTTTTAAATAACTTTCCTTTTCAGGTGTTTAAATATGTCCACCCCTCCTCATCAATTTCTCTCATTAGAACCAGTGGAGATTTGGAGTAGAATGGTCCCCATAGGTACATATACTTAAGTGATTATTCACCACTGTTTTATATGAATGAAAGCATTCAGAGGTTTGATCTTGTTGGGAGGAGTGTGTCACGAGGGGTGGGTTTCAAGGTTTCAAAAACCCACGTCATACCGAAGTTGCCCTCTCTGCCTGTGGATGCGGATGTAGATCTCAACCACTTCTCCAGAACATGCCTGATATAAAAAATACCTTTTATTCACCTGAAGGAATTGTCTGCTCTGAGCCTTATTGGTGACTAAGCTCAACCTTTCCCGCTTTTTTTTCTGAACTCTGGCTAGCTGGTTCAACTCAGCTGTTCCGGCCCAAACTCCTCTCCAAGCTGACTCTAATTCAAACTGTCTTCTCTCAGCTGCTGACTGAATACCTCTACGTGACCTCAAATTAACTCCAGCAATCGGATCTAATCTCAATCCTCTGGCTTCTTCTTATCCTCTGGCTCCAGCTGCCTTTGCTGATCTGCACTGATCTGCAAGAATTCTGCAACAAACGCAACTCCACTGCACTGCACTCACTGCATGGAGTGACTGAAGTCCACCAGCTGTGTCTTCTTTATTTTCATTCTGAAAAGCTCCATGGAGGGATGAGTAGGCAGGGCACCATGGATTTTTGCCAACAGGAAAAGTACTCTGTATGGCATTATACTGATGTCTGCACACCTTTTTGTATGTCTGACCAAAACCATAGGATGTACATGACCAAGATCAAACTCTAAAGTAAACGGTAGGCTCTGTGTGATAACGATGTATGGATGTTGATTCTTTGCTTGTCATGGATGCACCACTGGAGAACGGTTGCTGACAGTGAAAGAGGTTATGCAGGGATGGAGACAGGATAATATGGAAAGGTCTAGTTTTGCCTTCTAAAGTTTGCCAAAAATCTAAAATTTATCTAAAAATAAAAATCATAAAAGAAATTAAAAAAAATGAATTCACTTCTTCTACAAACTAAAACTACATTCATTGTTTGGGAATAAAGGTGTGTGTGAAGGGTTTGTCTATATTCCAGCTGAGGAACTAAAGATGCTTCTTTCTAGTTGGACCACATAGACTTAAAAGGACTTAAAATATGATCTCTTGTCTAAGAAAACATACTGCTGAATTAAAATTCTACACAATTATGATTATGGACTAAGCCTCTGAAACTATGGTCCCCAGTTAAAGTATTCCTTAAAAGGATTGCCTTGTTCATGGCCAGTTCTTCTTAGGAATACAGTAGTGACTAAAACATCATTCACTCCTCCTTTTTTGTAGTGTTGAGACTGGAGTCATAGTACTCAGGATCCTAGTTCTCATTCTTCAGCAATTTTATATGCTCATACATAGTAATTAGTTTTTTCCAGGGTGTGTTTTGGAACCTTGTCAAAAAAATCTGAACATATTTGTATGTGGAAACACACACACACACACACACACACACACACACACACACACATTCATATTTATCCTCTTAGATTGATGATACCCACATTAGAGTAATGTGGCTTATTCAACAAACATAAAGGCCTGTTGCAGTTTACTAGATATTATTGAAGGAGTGCCAACTATAAACAATAAAAAAAAATACTAGTTTCAGGAGCCTTCAGAATTTGTTAACATTTGCATCTTGTGGACTTCATCTCTTTTGGGTAATGGAATATCCGATTTATTTTGATGCTATTAGAGGAGAACAAATTCCTGAGGCATTCCCAGAACATTTGTAATTCCATCTTCAGGCAGACCTAGAGCTTCTTTTGCATTTAGGATTAGCATCCTATAGCAGTTCTTGTCTACTAAAGTTACAGTAAACAGCACTGACAACCAGCTGTTCTTGTCATATACCAAATCCAAACTGCTTCAAGTACATCATGACTTAGCTTAAACCTACACAGTAATGTGAGTTTTGAAGAATATGACCGAGTTCTCTGAAAGGAAAATTGCATTTACAGTTATGGAATCCACTTTTGGTAATACATGAATGAAAATATTATTGAGCATTTAATTTGCTAAGTTTGCACTTGAACAGTGACAGGGTATAGTGAGTCATCTCTTTCTTCATGCAATTTGACAGCTTGAAAAATTGTGAAGCATTATCTGCCTCAGTGGTTACATGTCAAACACACCAAGCATAAAATTGACAGATAAAGGTGAGTGGAAGCTGTCTCAGCAGATGACCTTTCAACTCTTAGTTTAATTCAGACTTTTAAAAAACCCAAGGTTTACTAAGATGCCCTAATACACATTCAGATCCCCTGAAAAAGGACACAATTCAAGACTATGTTTTCTTGTGAGAAATATTTACTAAAACACTAAACTGGCATACAGAAATGAACATTAATATATGAGTACCAATTGTGATACTAGACCCACCATATGACAATCATTCTTACCTAAAGTGATAAAGAAAACAGTATGAATAATTTTAATGCTTTTTTTGTAATATAGACTCTAAAGATATTGTTTCTGAAATAAGTCCATAAGAGCTAGACACTTTCTATATCAAAAGCAGAAACACATTGAATAAAATATAAGCAGACAATTTACTGTTTCTCTAACAAAAGTATGGGTATCATTGTGTGATAATTAGTATTTCAATGCTAAAGAAATTTCCATCACATTTCTGATAAAAATGCCATAGCCCCTCATATTTCTGACAGGGCAGTGATAACAGCATTTTCTCAAAGTTTACACCAGTCCATCTTCTACCATAAGCACAGGGCCATTGGGAAAGTGCAGGTGATCTTTTGTTGACTTCTTGATTAACTGTTCTTCAAGCGGCTTTCTCACTTGAAGTAGCGCTAAACAACAATTCAAGAATTTGCAACAAGTTCAACTCTCAAGCAGATTTAAGTTTCTAAAACTCCTTATATTAGAATCAATTCAAAAAACTTTAAAAATGCAGATTAAGAAATGTGAGTTAAAGGCTTTTGACCTACCTATATCATTTTTATTATTCGTGGAATACCTTCCAACATGAAAATGATTTCTGCTGCAAAGGAAACTGTGGACTATGAACCATAAAAGCCAATACTGCAGTCATCAGGACAATGAATTGAAGAACACATAAAATATCCTAGTGAGTTCCTCCTATACAGGCCACAATATTAAACGCTGAAGGTCAGTTTTAACTTCCAGTTTTCCTTAGATATTTGTATGATAGCTGCTAGTTCAATGCTTTTAACAGAAGCTCAGAACCTGTGCAACAATCAGTTGTAAAAAAATTAACTTAATTAATTATTAATTTCATATCTCATGCTTCATTCTAATGAGGCAAAAGTCAAACATTTACTATAGCCATATTTGGTTGTTCCTAAAATAGTACTTGATAAATATTATAATTGATACATGAATACCAAGACAGTATGTTCTGAAGAAACTATAGTAAAGCATTGTGCATACTTACTATAAAAATGTGTGCAATGTCATATATTTGAACTTTCATAGTGATGTAACTCACATATTTCATAGTAGATAGGACTCATTCACTCATTTTAATTAAAATTCAGAAATGATTGTATTTATTTTGAAATAATGAATAGCTATAATTTTCAACACTAAAAGGAATCAAAAATACCAATATACTTAAACACATCAAAGTATATTTGTAATTAAAAACAGATAATTCAAATATATAATATATTATTTATTATTTATAATCTATTATATTTATTACATATTATATACAATGTTTATATATATGCATACACACACACACACACACACACACACACACACATATATATATAAAATTCTGACCATGACTTTTCATTCCTAGTCTTTCTATCTCTTTTGAAAACAATAAGTAAAAAAAAAACAAATAAAAGAAAATAGAATAAAATTAGCAAACAGAGAGAAAGAGAGAGTGACAGAGAGAAAAATACACAGAGTAAAGTAAAAGAAGATAACCAGACACAAATGCATGGACACACACACACACACACACACACACACAAACCAATGAAAAGCATGGGAAAACATATGCAAAAATCCAATAAGGTATTAAAAGATGACCAGACAAAGGTTTATTGGATGAAAAAAATGTGTCTAAAATCCTATTGGGCTTCTTTTATTTTTCCCCTATATTCTCTGTTTACATTCAAAATGATTTTCCATTTCCTGGTTCCACCCTCCCCATAAGCCCCATAAGCCCCATAAGCCCTCTTTCCTCCACCCATTCCCCAATCACCCCCTCCCATTTCTCTGTCCTGGTAATCCCCAATATTACTGCATCAAGTCTTTCCAGGACCAGGTCTCTCTCCTTCCTTCTTCTTGGGAATCATTTGATATGTGAATTGTGTCTTAGGTATTCATAGCTTCTGGACTAATATCCACTTATCAGTGACTGCATTCCATGTGTGTTCTTTTGTGAATGAGTTACCTCACTTAGGATGATATTTTCCAGTTCCAACCATTTGCTTAAAAATTTCATGAATTCGTTGTTTTCAATTGCTGAGTAGGATTCCATTGTGTAAATATAACACATTTTCTGTATCCATTCCTCCATTGAGGGACATCCAGGGTCTTTCCAGCTTCTGGCTATTATAAATAAGGATGCTATGAAAATACTGGAGCATGTGTCTTTATTGCATGCTGTGGAATCCTCTGGGTATATGCCCAGGAGTGGTATAATAGGGTCCTACTGAAGTGTCATACCCAGTTTTCTAAGGAACCACCGGACTGATTTCCACAGTGGTTGTAGCAGCTTGCAATCCCACCAGCAGTGGAAGAGTGTTTCTCTTTCTCCACATCCTCGCTAATACCTGTTGTCTCCTGAGTTTTTAATCGTATCCATTCTGACTGGTATGAGGTGAAATCTCAGGGTTGTTTTGATTTGCATTTCCCTAATGATTAATGATGTTGAACATTTCTTAAGGTGCTTCTCAGCCATTTGAAATTCTTCAAGTGAAAATCTTTGTTTAGCTCGGTACCCCATTTTTACTTTGATTATTTGGCTCGCTGGAGTCTACCTTCTTGAGTTCTTTGTATATCTTGGATATTAGGCCTCTGCCAAATGTAGGGTTGGTGAAGATCTTTTCCCAATTTGTTGGTTGCCATTTTATCCATTTGACAGTGTCCTTTGCCTTACAGAAACTTTGTAATTTTATGAGGTCCAATTTGTCAATTCTTTTTTTTTTCTTTTTTTATTTTTTTTTATTTTTTTTTCTTTTTTTTTATTAGTTATTTTTATTTTCTATATTCTATGTTTACATTTCAAAGGCTTTCCCCTTTCCCAGTTCCCACCCACCATAGTTCCCATAGTTCTTCTCCCCCCCAACTATTCCCCAATCATTCCCCCTCCCCCCTCGTTTTCTTTACTAAACTGGATACAATCTTTACATGCCCAGGGTCCTCTCCTTTCTTCTTCTTGGGAATCATTTGACTTGCTATTTGTGTCTTGAGTATTTAGGGCTTCTGGGCTCATTAATATCCACTTATCAGTGATTGCATTTCATGTGCATTCTTTTGTGATTGGGTTAGCTCACTCAGGATGATATTTTCCAGGTCTAACCATTTACCTACAAATTGCATGAATACATTATTTTTAATTGCTGAGTAGTATTCCATTGTATAAATATACCACATTTTCTGTATCCATTCCTCCTTTGAGGGATATTTGGGCTCCTTCCAATTTCTGGCTATTATAAACAAGGCTGCTATAAACATAGTGGAGCATGTGTCTTTATTGCATGTAGGGGAATCCTCTGGGTATATGCCCAGGAGTGGTATGGCAGGGTCCTCTGGAAGTGACATGCCCAATTTTCTGAGGAACCGCCAAACTGATTTCCAGAGTGGTTTTACCATTTTGCAATCCCACCAACAGTGGAGGAGTGTTCCTCTTTCTCCACATCCTCGCCAGCACTTGTTGTCTCTTGAGTTTTTAATCTTAGCCATTCTGACTGGTGTGAGGTGGAATCTCAGGGTTGTTTTGATTTGCATTTCCCTGATGACTAATGATGTTGAACATCTCTTAAGGTGTTTCTCGGCCATCCGAATTTCTTCTGGTGAAAATTCTTTGTTTAGCTCTGTGCCCCATTTTTTGATAGGGTTATTTGTTTCTTTGCGGTCTAACTTCTTGAGTTCTTTGTATATATTGGATATTAGCCCTCTGTCGGATGTGGGGTTGGTAAAGATCTTTTCCCACTTTGTTGGTTGCCGTTTTGTCCTTCGGACAGTGTCCTTTGCTTTGCAGAAACTTTGTAATTTTATGAGGTCCCATTTGTCGATTCTTGATCTTAGTGCATACGCTATTGGTGTTCTGTTCAGGAACTTTTCCCCTGTGCCCAAGTCCTCCAGGGTCTTCCCAAGTTTCTTTTCTAATAGTTTCAGTGTGTCTGGTTTTATGTGGAGGTCCTTGATCCACTTGGAGTTGATCTTAGAGCAACGAGATAAGAGTGGGTCAATTCGCATTCTTCTGCATGTTGACCTCCAGTTGAACCAGCACCATTTGTTGAAAAGGCTATCTTTATTCCATCGGATGGTTGTGGCTCCTTTATCAAAGATCAAGTGACCATAAGTCTGTGGGTTAATTTCAGGGTCTTCAATCCTGTTCCATTGATCTGTTTGCCTGTTGCTATACCAATACCATGCAGTTTTTAACACAATTGCTCTGTAGTACTGCTTGAAGTCAGGGATATTGATTCCCCCAGAAGTCCTTTTATTGTTGAGAATAGTTTTAGCTATCCTGGGTTTTTTGTTGCTCCAGATGAATTTGAGAATTGCTCTTTCTAGACCTATGAAGAATTGAGTTGGGATTTTGATGGGGATTGCATTGAATCTGTATATTGCTTTTGGCAAGATGGCCATTTTTACTATATTGATCCTGCCAATCCAGGAGCAAGAAATATTTTTCCATCTTCTGAGGTCTTCTTCGATTTCTTTCTTCAGGGACTTGAAGTTCCTGTTGTACAGATCTTTCGCTTGTTTGGTTAGAGTTACGCCAAGATACTTTATGTTGTTTGTGGCTATTGTGAAGGGTGTTATTTCCCTAATTTCTTTCTCTGCCTGCTTGTCCTTTGAGTACAAGAAGGCCACTGACTTGCTTGAGTTAATTTTATAACCTGCCACTTTGCTGAAGTTGTTTATCAGCTGTAGAAGTTCTCTGGTGGAGTTTTTTGGGTCGCTTAGGTAAACTATCATATCGTCTGCAAATAATGATAGTTTCACTTCTTCCTTTCCAATTTGTATCCCTTTGACTTCCTTATGTTGTCTAATTGCTCTTGCTAGAACTTCAAGTACTATATTGAAAAGATATGGAGAGAGAGGGCAGCCTTGTCTAGTCCCTGATTTTAGTGGGAATGCTTCAAGTTTCTCTCCATTTATTTTGATGTTGGCTACTGGTTTGCTGTAGATTGCTTTTACTATGTTTAGGTATGGGCCTTGAATTCCTGCTCTTTCCAAGACTTTTAGCATGAAAGGATGCTGAATTTTGTCGAATGCTTTTTCAGCATCTAATGAGATGCCCATGTGGTTTTTTTCTTTCAGTTTGTTTATGTAGTGGATTACATTGATGGATTTCCGTATATTGAACCATCCCTGCATCCCTGGGATGAAGCCTACTTGATCATGGTGGATGATCGTTTTGATGTGCTCTTGGATTCGGTTAGCAAGAATTTTATTTAGTATTTTTGCATCTATATTCATCAGAGAAATTGGCCTGAAGTTCTCTTTCTTTGTTGGATCTTTTTGTGGTTTAGGTATTAGCGTAATTGTGGCTTCGAAAAATGAGTTAGGCAGTGTCCCTTCTTTCTCTATTTTGTGGAATAGTTTGGAGAGTATTGGTGTTAAGTCTTCTTTGAAGGTCTGGTAGAATTCTGCACTAAAACCATCTGGTCCAGTACTTTTTTTGGTTGGGAGGCTTTCTATAACCCCTTCTATTTCTTTAGGGGTTATGGGACTATTTAGCTGGTCTACTTGATGCTGATTTAATTTTGGTATTTGATATCTGTCTAGGAAATCATCCATTTCCTCCAGATTCTCCAGTTGTTTTGAGTATAGACCTTTGTAGTAGGATCTGATGATCTTTTGAATTTCCTCAGTTTCTGTTGTTATGTCTCCCTTTTCATTTCTAATTTTGTTAATTTGTATACTGTCTCTGTGTCCTTTGGTTAGTCTGGCTAAGGGTTTATCTATTTTGTTGATTTTCTCAAAGAACCAGCTCCTGGTCTTGTTGATTCTTTGTATGGTTCTCTTTGTTTCTATTTGATTGATTTCAGCCCTGAGTTTGATGATTTCTTGTCTTCTACTCCTCCTGGGTGAATTAACTTGTTTTTCTTCCAGGGCTTTAAGGTGTGCCATTAAGCTGCTAGTGTATGCTCTCTCCAGTTTCTTTTTGGATGCACTTAGAGCTATGAGTTTTCCTCTTAGCACTGCTTTCATTGTGTCCCATAGATTTGGGTAGGTTGTACCTTCATTTTCATTGAATTCTAAAAAGTCTTTGATTTCTTTTTTTATTTCTTCCTTGACCAAGGTGTCATTGAGTAGAGTATTGTTCAGTTTCCATGTGTATGTGGGCTTTCTGTTGTTTTTGTTGCTATTGAAGACCACTCTTACTCCATGGTGATCTGATAAGAGGCATGGGATTAGCTCGATCTTCTTGTATTTGTTGACATCTGTCTTGTGACCGATTATATGGTCTATTTTGGAGAAGGTACCATGCGGTGCTGAGAAAAAGGTATATTCTTTAGCTTTAGGATGAAATGTTCTATATATATCTGTTAAATCCAATTGGTCCAGAGTTTCAATTAGTTTCACTGTGTCCCTGTTTAGTTTCTGCTTTCCTGATCGGTCCATTGAGGAGAGTGGGGTGTTGAAGTCACCCACAATTATTGTGTTAGGTGTAATGTGTGCTTTAAGCTTTAGTAAGGTTTCTTTTACGAAGGAGGGTGCCCTTGCATTTGGAGCATAGATGTTCAGTATTGAGAGCTCTTCCTGGTGGATTTTCCCTTTGGCCAGCAAGAAGTGACCTTCTGAGTCTCTTTGGATGATTTTAGGTTGAAAGTCAATTTTATCTGATATTAGAATGGCTACTCCAGCTTGTTTCCTGAGACCATTTGCTTGTAAAATTGTCCTCCAGCCTTTTACTCTAAGGCAGTGTTTGTCTTTAACACTGAGATGTGTTTCCTGTATGCAGCAAAATGTAGGGTCCTGTTTCTGTATCCAGTCTGTTAATCTATGTCTTTTTATTGGGGAATTGAGTCCATTGACGTTAAGAGATATTAAGGAATAGTAATTATTACCTCCAGACATTTTTGAAATTATATTTATTTATCTTATTTATTTTTTATATTCGAGAGGTTATCTTCTTTTGGGTTTGATGAGAGGAGGTTTCTATCTTGCTTCTTCCCGGGTGTAGTTTCCGTCCTTGTCTTGGTGTTTTCCCCCTATTATCCTTTTTAGGGCTGGATTTGTGGAGAGATATCTTGCAAATTTGGTTTTGTCATGGAATACCTTGATGTCTCCATCAATGGCAATTGAGAGTTTTGCTGGGTAAAGTAGTTTTGGCTGAAGTTTGTGTTCTCTTAGAGTTTGCATGATATCTGCCCAGGATCTTCTAGCTTTCATGGTCTCAGCTGAGAAGTCTGGTGTTATTCTGATAGGTTTTCCTTTATATGTTACTTGGCCTTTTTCTCTTGCTGCCTTTAGTATTCTTTCTTTGTTTATTACATTTGGAGTTTTGATTATTATGTGACGGGATGTATTTCTGTTCTGGTCCAGTCTGTTTGGGGTTCTATAGGCTTCTTGTATATTCATGGGCATCTCTCTCCTTAGGTTGGGAAAGTTTTCTTCCATAATTTTATAGAAGATATTAGCTGGCCCTTTAACTTGTAAATCTTCACTCTCGTCTATACCTATAATCCTTAGGTTTGGTCTTCTCATAGTGTCTTGGATTTCCTGGATGTTTTGGGTTACCACCTTTTTGCATTTAGTATTTTCTTTGACTGTTGAATCAATGGTTCCTATGTTATCTTCGGCTTCTGAGATTCTGTCTTCTATCTCTTGTATTCTATTGTTGATACTTGCGTCTATGGCCCCTGATTTCTTCCCCAGGTTTTCTATCTCCAATGTTGTCTCCCTCTGTGATTTCTTAGTTGTTTCTACTTCTGTTTTTAGTATCTGGATGGATGTGCTCAGATCTTTCGCTTGCTTGATTGTGTTTTCATGTATTTCTTTAATAGATTTTTGTGCTTCCTCTTTCATAGCTTCTACTTGTTGGCCCACGTTCTTCTGTAGTTCTTTAAGTGACTTTTGTCTTTCTTCCTTATTGTCTTCTTCTCTTTGATCCATCTTCTCCTGCATTTCTTGAAGTGATTTTTGTATTTGCCTCGTAAAGGCTTCTAACTTTTGATCCATTTTCTCCTCTATTTCTTTACGAGATTTTTCTATGTGTTCAGCTACCAGCATCCTGACCAGTGATTTTATATCCAAGTCTTGTTTTTCTGGTGTTTTAGGGTATCCAGGGATTCCTGTTGTTGGAGAACTGGGTTCAGATGCTGTCATGTTGCCTTGATTTTTGTTAGTAACGTTCCTTCGTTTTCCTTTTGCCATCTGGTTATTTCTGGTTTTAGTTGGCCTTGTTGTCAGTGGCTGGTGTTTGAATCTCCTGTGAGGCTGGGCTCACCTGTTGTTTCTCTATTGGTGAATATGTGTGACTGCTGCTTTAAGGGATCATAAGCTGGCTGCCACCCATGCGATTGTAGCCCCTGTTGGAGTCTGTCTACCTGGGCTTCTCCAGCTGTGTCCTGGTTGCAAGGAACTCCGAGAGCCTAGCAGATCCCCCGTGAGGGTAGCCCTGGAAGGGGTGTTTACCTGGGCCTTTCCAGCTGTGTCCTGGTTGCAATATGGAGGCCCGCCGCTACACCGCTGGTCTAGGGGCCGGCGAGCTGGTTGCAGAACGCAGCTTAGGTGCTCACCCGAGGGCGGGGATGTCCCACAGAGCCTGGGCCTTTCCAGCTGTGTCCTGGTTGTGATATGGAGGCCCGCCGCTACACCGCTGGTCTAGGGGCCGGCGAGCTGGTTGCAGAACGCAGCCTATGTGCTCACCAGAGGGCGGGGATGTCCCACAGAGCCTGGGCCTTTCCAGCTGTGTCCTGGTTGCAATATGGAGGCCCGCCGCTACACCGCTGGTCCAGGGGCCGGCGAGCTGGTTGCAGAAGCAGCCTTGGTGCTCACCAGAGGGCTCGGGGATGTCCCACAGAGCCTAGGCGGGACTCCGCCTGCTTGGCTCGGAGACCCTAGCAGATACCCCCGTGAGTGTAGCCCTGGAAGGGGTGTTTACCTGGGCCTTTCCAGCTGTGTCCTGGTTGCAATATGGAGGCCCGCCGCTACACCGCTGGTCCAGGGGCCGGCGAGCTGGTTGCAGAAGCAGCCTTGGTGCTCACCAGAGGGCTCGGGGATGTCCCACAGAGCCTAGGCGGGGCTCTGCCTGCTTGGCTCCGAGACCCTAGCAGATACCCCCGTGAGTGTAGCCCTGGAAGGGGTGTTTACCTGGGCCTTTCCAGCTGTGTCCTGGTTGCAATATGGAGGCCCGCCGCTACACCACTGGTCTAGGGGCCGGCGAGCTGGTTGCAGAACGCAGCTTAGGTCCAATTTGTCAATTCTTGATCTTAGAGCATAAGCTATTGCTGTTCTGTTCATGAAGTTTTCCCCTGTGCCCATGTCCTCAAGAATCTTCCCCAGTTTTTTTTCTTAGTTTCAGTGTGTCTAGTTTTATGTGGAGGTCCTTAATCCACTTGGAGTTGTGCTTAGTACAAGGAGACAAGAATGAATAGATTTGCATTCTTCTGCATGCTCACCTCCAATTGAACCAGCACCATTTGTTGAAAAGGCTATCTTTTTTCCACTGGATGGTTTCAGCTGCTTTGTTGACGATCAATTGACCATAGGTGTGTGGGTTCATTTCTGGGTCTTCAATTCTATTCGATTGATCTACCTGTCTGTCACTGTACCAATACCAAGCAATTTTTAACACTACTGCTCTGTAGTATTGCTAGAATTCCAGGATACTGATTCCCCCAGAAGTTCTTTAACTGTTGAAAATAGTTTTAGCTATCCTGGGTTTTTTGTTATTCCAGATGAATTTGAGAATTGCTTTCTAACTCTATAAAGAACTGAGTTGGGATTTTGATGGGGATTGCATTGAATTTGTATATTGCTTTTGGCAAGATGGCCATTTTTACTATATTAATCCTGCCAATCCATGAGCATGGAAGACTTTTCCATTTTATGAGGTCTTCTTCAATTTCCTTCTTCAGAGACCTGAAGTTCTTGTCATACAGGTCTTTCACTTGTTTGGTTAGAGTCACAACAAGATACTTTATATTGTTTGTGCTTATTGTGAAGGGTGTTATTTCTCTAATTTCTTTTTCAGCCTTCTTATCCTTTGTGTATAGGAAGGCTACTGATTTGCTTGAGTTGATTTTATAACCAGCCACATTGCTGAAGTTGTTTATCAGCTGTAGGAGTTCTCTGGTGGAGTTTTTGGGTCACTTATGTATACTATCATATCATCTGCGAATAGTGATAGTTTGACTTCACCATCCTTTCATGCTAAAAGACTTGGAAAGAACAAGAATCCAAGGCCCATACCTAAACATAGTAAAAGCAATATACAGCAAACCGGTAGCCAACATCAAACTAGATGGTGAGTAACTTGAAGCAATCCCATTAAAATCAGGGAATAAACAAGGCTCCCCCCTCTCTCCATATCTTTTCAATATAGTACTTAAAGTTCTAGTTAGAGCAATTCGACAACATAAGGAGGTCAAAGGGATACAAATTGGAAAGGAAGAAGTCAAATTATCCCCACTAGGATTCTTTTGTGCTGGTATTTATGGAGCCTGCTCTACCCTTAAGTAAGCTTTGTACAACCAGTGAGAGACTCCATTGTAGGGAATATTTTTAACTTTGTGAGCATTTTTCAACTAAAGATATCATAAATTGCCATTCTGACATACAGTTTCTTCACTGCCTTTGTTATGGAAGTGGAAATTAACATGGAATAATTTAATCATCTTGGGAAAAAATTTTAGATTTCAAATTTTAGACTTACTTCTCCTAAAAATAAACCAAGGAAAATTGTAACCATCATCACATAGTGATTGGATTGCATCACTACACAGAATATAGAAAACAAACACAGTGAATGGGGCCAGGCTATATATTTTTAGGCCCAACTCCAGTGACATGATTCCCCTATCAAGGCTTCCTCTCCTAAAACTTTCATAACTGTCTCATATAGCACAGCATGGAAACCATTGTTAAGACACATCATCCTGTGGAAATGATTTCACACACCTACAATAGGTATGGATTGTTTCCTCTACCAGTTCATGTGTTGAATGCATTGTCCTCATCACAATAGGATTAGGAGGCAACAGAAACTAAAGATGATGGCTCTAGTGACCCAGAAACAATGGTCTCTTGAATTCGGTTCCTTAGAGTCTATGGAGTCAGATAAGTGAAATGCTGACTTCTTTATCTTCTCCAGCTTTCAGTATTACCATGCAATTTGTTTTCTATGTGCATTCCAGCTAATATTATTGAACCCAATTGGTGGATGGTGGATGACCTAAAGTTGTACTGATAACATCTGAAACTGTGAGGCCTTATTCACAAATAAAAGAAGTGATGATAATTTCTACTTACTCTAACTTTTCTCACATGATATGTATTTTATCGCCTTCAGCACACAAAACCATTTGCTTTGCTCAGCACTTCTCAACTGCCTGTTATACTTGTCCAGATTGAGTTTCTTGTATGAATGGAATTCAGGCAGATGGAAGGGATCATGTCACCAAGTTGCTATTAAAAGATAGGTCTATTTGAAATATTTTGAAGAGGGATTTGTGAGAAAAATAAATCCATTTGCCTGTGTTGTGTAGTGCTATGCATTAGGGTCCAGGAATAGCTGGACAAACTTCATAGACTCCAATCTCAGTCATATATCAATGGTTTACTGAACATACATTCTAAGATGGATTAATCAGGGATGTAGTATCGAGTCAGGATCAAAAACAGCTAACCCTGGCAAATCCATGTTTTTCTCTGGGGGAAAAAAGGTACATATGAAACATATCTACACAAAGTGGGGCTGTCTGACCTTTAAGCTTGTAGGCTGAGTCTAGAAGCCAATAGGTTAGGGTAACTTCAAAGCCCACCAGGCTCCATGATCAAGTACAACCACAAGTTATTTTGCTCAGCACAAGAAACAATAGGTTAAGGTTAGGAGCTATAAGATAAAGATTGAGGGAACATGGCAGAGGTATTGCCAAGTTTTAATATTTAACAGTATGTACCTATAATCCTAGCTCTAAGAATTCTGCCAAAAAATGTAATGAGATATTTTAAATACTATCAATAATAACAATTATGTATTATACTGTTATAGAATTGAAGCTTATGTCATATTATCATTGCTAAACTCCACATTCCTAGTACAAGAAAAGTAAATAAAGAAGAGATAAAACCCTGAGCTCTTCTAGGTATGGTGTCTATATGTGGAAGCTGTATCCTCTTTCTACAGTCTCTGCCTTCTATACACTATTAAGGCTTAGCCCCTACCTTTATAAAATGCCTTGTAATACTCTATGATCATGAGCTTCTGTAGGAGAATACATGTGCTCAGATGAAAGGCATGTGCTACCATGACCAGGCTCAGCCATCACTTTTTAAGAAGAACCCAACTGGAGAAGGAGATGGAGGAATGGGAGGGTGGTACTGGGAGGAGAGGAGGAAGTAGTGCTGCATTCAGGGTGTAAAGTGAACAAATAAACAATAAAATCCCATCAATAGAGATTATGTGTGCACTAATTGGAATCTACCAAATGTGTAGGCATTAGACATCATTTCAATCAAGACAAGCTCGGGTAACTTTACCATTACTACTGCATATTTCAAGATCAAACTCAGTAAGATGGTGAATAATATTCTAGAAAACAGACTAAGAATTGTACAGATCTCAGATATAGAAAAACTTTTCTTTACTCACGTTTGTATTTTGTTTGAATTTAAATTAACCTCTGCATTATTCTTAAGTACTTGTTTGCTATCTGATGGCCTTTTTGGAACGTGACTGTACCATGAGGGTTCTGACCTAAGATATGCGCTGTGATATTGATGGATTCATAGAGATACTGAAGCTGCAGAATCTTGCCGGCATTTGAGAGCATGAAGTTGGCAATATGGCCAGTCCCCAACCTCCCACATTCTCCTTCTTAAAAAATATTATTATTAGATGTATTCTTTATTTACATTTCAAATGATTTCCCCTTTTCTG
Organism: Apodemus agrarius; assembly: GCA_964023405.1. Lineage (NCBI taxonomy): Eukaryota > Metazoa > Chordata > Mammalia > Rodentia > Muridae > Apodemus > Apodemus agrarius. The sequence goes on along the minus strand of OZ030016.1, from coordinate 24,445,613 downwards.
GATTCCCCCTCCCTGATAGTCCCATAAGCCCTCTTCCCTCCCCCTGTTCCCCAATCACCACCCTCCTGCTTTCCTGTCCTGGTACATTCTCCTTCTTAATGATCTAACATGAGCAGCTCTATTCTGTCACAGCTCACCTCCATGACAATGAGGATAATCATGGGCTTAATATGTGGTCAAATAATCATGGTTGTTTTACTCACATATTTTTTTACATTCCCAGAAAACTCATTTATGTAAAAGCCAAAATAAAATTCCACAGTTATAACAATATAAATGTATTATTTATTTGAATATCAGCAATCATATTGACAGTATTTATGAATCCTTACTTTTAGGGAATTTTGAAAGGAAAAATCATATCAGTAATATATTTCCCTCATGAAAATTTGGGAGAAATGTTTACATGATTATTTATGACAAATATGCATCAGTAAAATATTTTAATGTAAAATTATTATAAATGTTCTATTTTCTTGCATGTAGTATAAAATACTTGCATTCAGATATGCAAGTATTATACTTAGTTTTCCATTTCTGAACATTGTTGCCTTAATTACAATCCATATTTGTGCCAGTGATGTGGCTCAGTATTAAAAGAGCTCATCACAAAATATGAGATCATGAGATTAGCCTTGAAGACACAAAGTAGAAGGAACCCAATGACCACATGTTCTCTCATTTGTATGTACAAACACACACACACACACACACACACACACACACACACACACAGATGCATTCATACATTAAATAAAATTTTAAATATTTAATTTCAAGTATACTAAATTATAGAGTAAAACCTAAGTTTAGTAAATTGTGCTACTTATAAGGGGCAATTAAATATAAGAAATGTTATTACATACTCATGTGTCAAATTTTGTATTCCTCCTGAGTTTTCAAATATTGATCCATTCTGTATTTTAAATGAATATATGAGTAATGCAGAAAATTTAAGTATAAAATTACTGATAATTTGGTTACTAGATTAAATTCCCATATCTCTTTTGCAGAAGATAGCAGTCCGAAAAAAAGGAAAACTATATTTTAGGTGCAAACAAACCCTCATGTGTTTGAGACCAGCCTGGCATACATATACAGAATCCATTCTCAGCTAAATAATAAGAAATTTCTCAAGCAAAAAACAAAAACAAACATAAAACAAAGGCAAACATGTCTACTTTTGTATGTGTTAAATGGGAACAAGTAAACTATCATTTTCTTTTCAGAGAGCTGTTGATATCCTTGAGTGACAGACATTTTTTTTTTATCTTTGTCCTGTTTTTCATGGGCTTTTCGCAGAGTTGTTTAGACTCCTTTTTTCCTCCAAGACACATTCATTTTAGTATGCCTGTACATGGATCCATCCATAAGTAGTAACAAAATAAAATGTTTAAAATTTAGTTGCACCTTTATTTGTATTTTGTTTATGTTTTTACTGAGCTAATTCTTTAGAGTTTTAAAGTATAATAAAATTATAATGGTTGAAATCTATGGGAGTAATATACAGTTACTGAATTAAAATATAAAAGGTATAAAACTTTATCCTTTGAGGGTCTGAGATACAAAAAGATTGTTAATGTTCTTTATAACATGTTGGAGATCAACATAAAAACATGAAACAAAGATATAAAAAACATAAGAAACATTTTTATTTGTTATTTTATTACAGAAATAGATGTTTTTTATTCCTTTATTATGCCCAAGTTTCTTTCTTTTTTTGCCTAACACCTTTGAAACTTACATGTTGAGTTTTTATATTGAGTATCCTTTATTCCTTCCCCACATGATGCTTTCTGATCTGTTCAATAAATATACAACAAAAACTTTCACTCAGGACAGACACAGGAACAGATGATGGGTCCTCAAGACCTAACAGTCTTAGGCAGAGTCAGATTCAAATACATACAACAGACACACATGTGGTAATGTGGTAGAATCAGTCAACAGACAGGAGACACAACAAAGACACAGAAGTAAACAGTGGAGAATAAAAATGTGGGCTTGACCTTGTTTTAAATAGGAAGTGCTTTGATTTCTTTCCTCACTGCAATGCAAATGCATATTGGTGACTACGTTTATGGTAAATTCATTCGTATAACTCATTCTTGCAAATATTTATACAATAAAAATTAATAATGTTTGTAAATATGGCAGTGTAAAATCAAAAGATAGTACAGCATCAACAAAATAAACATATTCGAAGAAGCAGTTGATTTATACTGTGAACCAGTTCTGTGTATGTGTATATATTTTTATGATGGTTTTTAGAAAATCTCTTCCTGTTATCACAAATAGAACAACAGGGATATAAGCTATCTTAAGTAGACAAGACTCTGAGTGTTGGCAATGTGAGTCTAGTCAAGTGGATAGCTCTTCATTGTATATTGGCTCCTTTATAGCATTATGAGCTTTCTAACAGTATCCCTCTCTTCTACTTTATAGATGCCTATGGGGACACCTAAGTCTTGTCTACTTTAATGTTTACATGTTTTTGGTCAATTATCGTGAAAATTATTCCAGGTGAAGAAGTTATAACAAGTAGAGAATTAATTATAGAGCAAAATTAAAATTTCAGCATTCTTCTGAGAAACCATACCAGCTTCCCAAGCTGGTAGAGTGATGTAATGACCCCCAGAGTAAAGCAATCAATTATTTAGTCATTAGCTTGATTGTTTTTAATACATTATACAAATTTTACTTTACTTGGTACCATTTTAGAGATCTTTGTTTCCTGGTTAGTTCAGGAATAGATTTTCCTTGTTCTCACAAATGTAATTCTAAGGTACTTGTACATTGATTTTCTAAATAATTCCAAGCATCATTTCACAGCTTTCAAGCATCATCTCTGAAGAGTATTTCAAATGAATGTCCTTGTTAGCAAGGAGTACTGTCTTTGGGAATGTATCCACAACTTTCTACACTGAATCTCCTTCAAGCAGAGGATAATTACAATGTTCTATATGAATCTGGGCAAAAATTAACTTTTAAGCATCCTTTAGAAACTTGATTTTTAATTATTATTGTTATACACATATGATATGTGTCCTCTAAGGTAAAAGTATCTTGAATTGAACCTATAAATCAATATTTGCTTTAGTCTCTTCAAATACCTTGAGAAAAACCAGAGGATTTTTTTTTTTTGCTTTTATACTTTAACAAAAATATAAATAGAAGAAGTCTCATTATTAATTCAAGGAAAGTTTTTATTTCAGGAGCAAAATTGCTATAAATGACATAAACCAATAGCTGAATTTTGACCTGAACTGAGACCAGTAATTTTAATTTGAGCTGAAATATCTTAAAATTTTGATGCATTCCTGGTAAAATGTCAATACATAAACAAAATCAGGAATTTTATAACTTGGCTTATGACTTAGAGACAGCATTTTAATAAAGATATAAGCTTTAACTTAAGTAAACCCCATTCCTTAAGACTTAAACATCTATGCTAATGAAGAGATGCAAAAATTATAAGAGCCCAGAAATGACAGGGAACTCCAAGGAAACTGTGTCTTTAAATTCACCAGGTTGAAAATGAAAGCTCACAGAGATGAGGCAGAAGCCACAGGTCAGCAGATCACAATGCTGAAAGAGGGGTGAGAGGAAGAATAGGCAAAGAGCTATGGGTATAGATAGGTAGAGAAGTGGGGAGGTCTGGGAGGAGTTGGAGAGGAATATATTGAATAAAGTCATTTATCAAAAAAAGACAAGTAAGCAAACAAAACCAATTATACTGCAAGTGTAATTTGTGTATTAAGTGATACCAGCTAAAGTTGATAAACTAAAGCAATGAAGGCTAGTATGTCAACTGATGCTTCAAAACCTTGGTTGGTATGTTTATCTCCCTAGGTACTTTATATAATTATATTTGACCTAAATTGTGGCATGTTTAAAACATTACATTTTTGGAATTTCAGGATAACATCTTATTCTAAGAATTTATGCATAAAACCTGATGATTAGAGTAGATTAACTGTACTGTTCATTCTAAATGCATTAGATATTTTCTCTATTATATGATGTCTAATACACTCAATTGTCAAAGGATTGAATTCTAATCCATAAGCAACCATTTTCAACAAACTTCACACAGAATGCGAAAAACTATGGTTTTCACATTCTGTGTGAAGAGCAACACCAAGCATTTCTTTAAATAGTATATATAAGGAAACTGAAATATACTCATTTTTTCTACTTGAGAATATATCTGGTTTATTTTTTTTCTTTGAATGGACCTTGAAATAATGAGGCAATAGCATGTTTTGCTGTGCTATCAAGGGCCAACCTGGTCTCCTCTCAAAGAGTATTTTTTCTTCACAAAACTAGACTAAACTTGCCCTTTTTTTCTCTATATGAAATATAACTATAGATCAACAATTAAGAGATAAATTAGTCTGTGAAAGTGTCATTGGACATAAATAATTCACCCCGATTTTATGTACTTGCAGATGGGGTAATTAACTGAGTATTGCAGATTGGATGTTTATTCCATATGTTCCATGTAGTCAGAAGATAGATACAGCAAAGATGCATGAAGTAAACAGTATTGTTTGCATTACATGCATCTAATTAGTTTTCTTTCATACTCCTAAATTCTTTGTTTTTATATGAACTAGGCTATATTTTCTTTATCTAAATCAAGATGTGCCTGTCTATGAAGCTTTCAAAGAGATTTTTCAAAAATAAATGAGTTTGAAACAAACTTAATTTTTTTTGAAAGCCTGGATTCTGCAGTCTCCTATAGGGAGGTGATAGTGTTTGGGTGGCTGTTTTGAATATCAAACAATGTAAAACTGGAAACATTTCAATAACAAAAAAAGTCTAAGGGAATAATAAAGGATGTTTCTAAGATGCAAATAGAATACGGAAAGTTCTCAGAAGAATAAGAAAATAATAAGCACCAATCCATGTGGCCAACCCAGAAGCCTGATAATTCAATTACCTTATGAAATAGTGCTATGAAATATTAAGGCAATAAGACTATTTGAGATCAAGCTCTTGCAAATAAGCCAATGCTGTTTTAATATTGGTATTAATAACATCTGCTTTATTACTCTCATTCTAATTGTACTAACAGCTCTCCATCATAAACTTGCATGGACTCTCACTCACGGCAATCCTCCTGACTCAAATTTCAGTATACTAGCAATCAGCCATGAGTTGCCCTGCTTAGATTATTTTCTGCTTTTTATTCCATCTAGTTCATAAAGATTATTTTCTGCTTTTTATTCCATCTAGTTCATAACAGAAATTTAGTGAAATTCCATTATGATTTATTAAAGTATTGTTATTAATGAATTGTTGCATTATAACAGCTAATCATCACTTCCAAATCCTTTTTGAGTGAATTTATGTGATGCACTTCTTGTTCAGATTAAAATAGCTATCTTTACTCATAATATGAATGGAATGATGGCTGATTTCCTATGAACATATGAGTTGAATTTCTTCCGATATATCTTATGCTTCTTTCGTGCCCACAAAGACATCTGAATGGTCATTAAGATTGTGAAAATACCAACTGAAAAAAAAACAGAACAATCAAATTATTATATTCCTGTAGAAAGAAGGAATTCTATTTTAAACAATAGAAATAATTTGTAATATAAAATATTTCCAAAATGTTTCATGGTTTCCTATTAAGGTTCTTACATCTATGGCTTAGAATATTAGATGCATAAAATCTATTTGAAGAATAAACAAAAAAATTCTATAAAAATTAATTACATATTGCTTTCTCAAAAATTTCTGAAAGAAATCATGTTTTAATAAACTTCTATAGTCAAACAACTATTTACATATACTACATATGTATATATATATATCAAAATAATGATAAATCATAACAGATAATTGGAACAATAAGTGACATTGGTATTACACATATTTCTCCAAGTTTATCACTTGGGTATTACACATATTTCTCTAAGTATATCACTTGGGTGAACAATATTCCTCTTTTAAAATATCAAGTTTTCAAGACTGCAAAATCAGCATTACCCAGGTCAAATTTAAAAGATATGCATAGAATACATAGTTTTTAATTATTTATACAATCAGCAAATACATTTCAATTGTATTTCCTACATTGAACTAGATTTCAGTTATATATGTACAAATAATTTTAAAAAAATCAGTGCTTTAATGCTAAAAATCACTAATAACATAAAAATATAGACATAATATACTTCAGTCCATAGGTTGCTGATTTGTCTTATTGACTCTATCATTTGCCTTACAGAAGCTTTCCAGTTTCATGAGGTACCATATACTATTTTTTGATCTTAGAGTGTGAGCCATTGGAGTTCTGTTTATGAAATATCTCCCCATGCTAGTGAGTTCAAGGCTCTTTTCCACTTTCTCTTCTATTAGACTCAGTGTATCTGGTTTGATGTTGGGGTCCTTGATCTACTTGGACTTGAGCTTTGTGCAAGATCATAAATATGGGTCTCTTTTCATTTTTCTACATACAGACAGCTTGTTAAACCAGCACCATTTATTGAAGATGCTTTCTTTTTTTTCCCCATTGTATATTTTTGGCATCTTTGTCAAAAATCAGGTGTCTATAAGTGTGTGATTTTATTTCTGGATCTTCAATTCTATTCCATTGTTGAACGTGTCTGTCTTTGTAATAAACCCCACATCCGATAGAGTGCTGATATCTAAAATATATAAAGAACTAAAGAAATTAACAACCAAAAACCAAACAACCCAGTGAAAAAATGGGATATAGAACTTAACAGAGATTTCACAACTGAGGAATCTCAAGTGGCTAAGAAGCACCTAAAGAAATGTTCAAAGTCCTTAGTGATCAGAGAAATGCAAATCAAAATGACCCTGGGATTTCAACTTACACCAATCAGGATGCCTAAGATCAAAACCTCAAGTGGCAACATATGTTTTGCAGGATGTGGAGAAAGAGGAACATTCCTCCATTGCTGGTGGGATTGCAAACTGGTACAAGCACTCTGGAAATCAATCTGGAGGTTCTTCAGAAAATTGGAAATATATCTACCTGAAGATCCAGCAATACCACTCTTGGGAATATACCCAAAAGATGCTGCACCATGCCACAGGAGCACGTGTTCCAGTATGTTCATAACAGCCTTATTCGTGATAGCCAGAAGCTGGAAACAACCCAGATGTCCCACAACAGAAGAATGCATACAAAAATGTGGTTCATTCAGACAATGGAATATTACTCAGCTATTTAGAACAAGGGCATCCTGAACTTTGCAGGCAAATGGATGGAACTAGAAAATATCATCTTGAGTGATGTAACTCAGACCCAGAAGGTCATTCATCAACTACAGGGATGGAAATGGAGAGGAGCCTGAGGAAAAGCAACTCCAGAGACAGGACCAAAGTAGGATCTAGCTCAAGGGGAGCTTCAAAGGCCTGACACTATTTCTGAAACTGTAGAATGCTCACAAAAAGGAACCATGTATGACCACATTCTGGAAGACCCAAGAAGCAGCTGAAAGACTCAGATACAGATATGTGCACCCAACCAATGGACAGAAGATGCTGATCCCTGTGGTTGAATTAGGGAAAGGCAGAAAGAAGCTGAAGAGGAGGGCGACTCTGTAGGAGAACCAGCAGTCTCAATTAATCTGGACCCTCAACATCTATCAAATGCTGGATCTCCAACAAGAGAGCATATAAAGACTCCAGCTGATAAAAGGCTCCCAACAGATATGCAACAGAGGCCTGCTGGGTCTGTGTTCAATCAGAGATGATGCATCTAACCCTCTAGAGACTTGAGGCTCCACGGAGTTTTGAGGTCAGGTGGGGTGGGGATTGGAGACAGGGACATCCTTGTGGAGACACAGGGTGGGAAGGAGGTATGGGAGTATGGGATATGTAACAATCGGGGTGGTTGGGGGTGGGAATAAAATCTGGAGTGAAAAAAATAAAATAACAAAAAGAAAATTCTTTAACATTAGTGAGAGAGTAATTTGCTTTCAGAAGTAATTTCTCCTACAGATGTGATCATTTCTTTTAATCATCAGTAAATATTGAGATTACCTGGCAGTGTCTGTGTCATGACTGTGAAACTAATCCAGGATCCGATCTGTTAATATAAAACCCCAAAGTTAACAGACACCTCTAACTCATCTAGATATTTCATAACTTGTGGTCTTAAATAAGAAATTTGAAACCTTAAATCTAGAAATGTTATGGGTACAAGACAATTGCACATAATAACGTTTACATGTGAAAACCAAAAGGGCCACAAAATATCATGACATAAAAGAAAATAATATTATTTTAAAATATTTGCTAAACTTAAAATTTGAATATCATTCAATCTATGTTATATAAGGCTTACAGATTTGTAAGTGCACATATTTTTAGATAAAATATTATTATATCTGTCAATATCCTTAGAAAAGCTAATTCTATGAATTGCACATAATATATTCAAAGCATAATGTTGTAGATTCATTATGTATACAAAGTAGTTAAGTTATTTACATATGTAAATTCCATACCTCATAGGTATAGTTAGGACAGGAAACCAGGAAAAACATCCATGTAAAGGGGTTAAAATTTGGACTTGGGAAACAGGCATTGCTACCTTTAGGAAAGAACAAAAATGTCAATTATGCTGCAAATGTACTGATTATGTAATACTAAATATTTGAGTATAATCGTGTACCACATGAAATGTCATCTATTGAAAGCAATTTATTTTATACATTTCTCAGAAAAACCCATTGCAAATGTTATGACCTTTTGACTCAGAGGGAATAGCTTTCATTGTCTAATATTTCTACATCTATGTTCCTGTAAAATAATGGGATGCATAAGTATAATAAACTATTTAAGTAATTAAATGGTAATTGTAATTATTCTGTACTAGACAACAGCTGCAACAGGCAATTTTTTTCATTCTCTCAGTGTCAAAATATACATGCTTGAAATTATAAATACCTCAAAACTCTCTATTAAATAAGTGAAAATCCAAACAGAATTTTATAAGGATGTCATTTATATCAGATGAATCTGATAGTATCTTATGGATTATCATGAATCAGCATAGTTAATACTTAGAAATGCTACACAAATTATTGCAGCTAAGGATTCAGAAATATTATTTATGACTTTTATTATATTTCTCACACTATCACTTGATTTTCATTAACTCTACCCTAGTAAATTTTTCTCAGGGAACATTTTGGAAAATAAAATTTATTATAATTTCAAGTTGAACTTTGAGTGATGATACTTGTAAAAGAAAATGTGACTTACAAAATCACCATATTATTTCTGTAGCAAAATTTAATTGGAAAACAAATCACTTGTTCTCATTTAGTTACAAGTGTAAAGTCATTGTGAAATGTCAGTATGCTGTGTTCGATAGTATAACTGTAGCTGAAATACCAAGAGAAATATATGAGAAATAGCATGCAGATTTCGTTATGGCTCATTTTACAACAAGGATGAGCATGTTGCTGATTTTCTTAGAAAGATTTATGTAAACATGTTGTATGACGGCCATAGAGTAGTCAAAAGGAAGTTTATTGAGGAAGCTAATTCAGTGAGAAATCACTGCATTTCCAAGGGAAGAGATGCACATGAAATAATCTGAGCTAAGCCTCATTCAGGTAATGAATGTTTAGTTCATAAGAATGGAACATTGATCAAGAGCTCAAAAACCTGCCTTTGAATTTGTTCTTTGAAGATTACACGACTATGTCTTATAAAATATACATAATTATATTGGCAATGATGTTTCAATATATATAGTTGCTGTTGATTATAATAATATGTAAGTAAGTGTAGGTGCTAGTAATCAGATACATTCTCCATTATTGCTTTCTCTAGTTACAATCATTATAGTTGTTTCTATTAAAGAAATATTGCAGGGTTTCTGTGTATTTATGTTTGCGTGTGATGCCTGCTTTTGCCATTGTCCATCATTTTTTATCATACATTTCTTATGATTTTAGACATTTTAAGAAAATTGTTCTTTACACATCATTTAGTACCAACGTGTGCATTGTTATAACACTCTGTAATGTTGATGGTGACCCATCTAGTAATGAGACAATGGACAATTCTGAGGAGAGTGTTTTTATTTTTGCTTCTGTCTTTTTATTTACTTATTTAATATTTTAAAAACAGTTTGGTTGCTTCCTGACTAGGTCAATAATAGTAACATCATGCCTGGTATTAGAAACTTAGCCAAGTCCTTGGGCTAAGTCTTGGAGAAGAACTTCTTGACAATGCATTATACTAGCATAATCCTTAACTGCCTTCTAAAATCTACTCTTATACATACAATTAAGTGAAATACTCACTTCTTTTTTTTAATTTTCTGTATTCTTTGTTTATATTCCGAATGCTTTCCCTTTTCCCAGTTCCCCCCTTACCATATGTATCATAAGTCCTCTTCCCTCTGCCCATTCCCCAATCACCCCCTCCCATTTCTCTGTTCTGGTACTCCCCTACAATACTGGATCAAGTCTTTTCAGGACCAGGGCCCTTTTCTCCCTTCTTCTTGGAAATCATATGATTTGCTAATTGTGTCTTGAGTATTCAGAGCTTCTGGCCTAATTAATATCCACTTACCAGTGATTGCACCAAGTGGATCAAGGACCTCCACATAAAACCAGACACATTGAAACTAATAGAAAAGAAACCGGGGAAGACCCTTGAGGACATGGGCACAGGGGGAAAGTTCCTGAACAAAACACCAATAGCTTATGCTATAAAATCAAGAATTGACAAATGGGACCTCATAAAATTACAAAGTTTCTGTAAAGCCATTCTCCATCTTACTTTTTTTTTTTTTGAGATAAGTTTTTTCCCCGAACTCAGAGCTTTCCAATTAAAAAAAAAATTCTATAGCCAAAAAATTGCAGGAATTTTGTTTCCATCTCTCCAGGAATGAGAAAACAAACATGCATCAAACACATATGACATTTAATGTGGGTGAAAGTATGTAGTACGCACATTAGAGACTTAGTCTTTTGTCAGTTTATGAATATTAATTTTGTTAATATAAAATGGTGCATTATGTAGATTGATCTTAAGACTTCAAGACTTCATTTATTGCTAAGAAGTACTGCTGCCAAGCCGGGCATGGTGGCACACGCCTGTAATCCCAGCACTTGGGAGGCAGAGGCAGGTGGATTTCTGAGTTTGAGGCCAGCCTGGTCTACAGAGTGAGGTCCAGGACAGCCAGAACTACACAGAGAAACCCTGTCTCAGAAAAAAAAAGGTACTGCTGCCACAACAATCAGATTTCAACAAATCTACTGAGGCATTCGTGACCCAAAGGAGAGACCTAATCATGGTTATGTCTAGATTTTATTGGCTTTAATATAGCCTATTTCATTTTAAATTCATAATGTTTGCTGGTCAACATTTACTGCTCATCCCAGATTGAAAATGCTATATATGGTCAATGGAGACATTTATTAAGACACTTATTAATCTCTAATTTCATTGTCCTTTTTTCCCCATATGTGTGACATTTCTTCATGAAAAGGAATGTTGGAGCATTTATCTCCTTTTCAGAATCTACATCCCATGAAACCTACTAAGATAAATTTTGGACCAGGAATTTCTAAAAAACAGGATATTAGCATAGCCTTTTAGAGTTGAATAATTTTCTGGAGAGCTTTCATTAAACACTGTATTGTACTTAGGTAACATGGAATATAATGTTCCTCATATGAAGGAAACAGTCTAAATGTGTAGATGTTCACTAGTGATATGCTGGAATGTAATAATGATGGATGAACTACTTTAGTAAACTCAACATGGAATTTAGATAAATATACCTAATACAATTTAAATATAGATAAAAGTGCAGATGATAACTGAAAATAAAAAGTAAAATATGAATGATTCTAAGGCCTCATTAATAACAAGTGTAGCATACCTCTTTCCTCTGAATTGAAATCATCTTTGTTACATAGAGAAGGCTGCTCAAAGACTTGACAAATATTTAAACTCCCAAAGCTTCTGGTCAAATACCAGAAAGATTAAGCAATTTCTAGTGAGAGAAGACTCTTCAAATTTTGCAGTAAGACCCAGGATAGAAGGTTTTGTGAATTCATAAATACTTGAGTAGGCTTTTCATTAATTCATCTGCTTGAGTCTCACATGGTCCTATAAGACCCCTCACTCATGTGCCTACTTGTTACTCCAAATAAATCCATCATGTGGGATAGTTTCTTTGGTCTGTCATAGTGTCCTGTCTAGGATAAACAAGTGTCCATGGTGTCTTCTAAGGAATGTCACAGAGAACATAAGAATGCTGATAACCTGCCATGAACAGACTGATGCTACCCAAATTACGGCCAGCATTAACTATGAAGGTCAATAAATCCCTAAGACCACACTGCTCCATGCAAGCAGAGATGGTTAAACTGAGTCACAGTCTAAACATTTTTCCACTTTCTAAATGTCTTGAGTCCTTCAGACTACAGAACTGGCCCATTCATCCTTAATAAACATTAGCATTCTCTTTTCTATTTATTAGATAATTTGTTTATTTACATTTCATATGTTATTCCATTTCCTTGTTTCTAAAAATGCAATCTAAAGAAAATTATTTTGGAAGAAATAGATACAATAAAAATTATGAAAGGAGGACATGAAGTTGGGAGGGAGATGTGATGTTGGATCCTGGAAATAGTTGGAATGTAGGTATGAGAAAAGTTTCATGGTCTACAATATAAAATGTCAAACCATAAAGATTATTGTTTTAATGATCATCTTCATCTTCTCTCCTAACTTTTGTCACCAGAAAGGATTGCATCAGTTCAAATCTGTCTGACATGTATCTAGGTTTACAGTGCAGGGGGCGGGGGGCGTAATGAATTATAAAATGAATTGAAAGCTCTTTATTAATATAATATAAAAGAATTAACCTGTGTGATTGGGATGAGCCAACACTGTATTGATGAAATGATTTCCAGCTTCACAAACCTGTAAAATATATTAAACATTTTTCAGTTAACAAGAAGAAATTTTACAAAAACATAAATCTATACTAATTATTTATAGTGAGAAAGACATTCCAAAGATATTCTCCACTACGTTGAAAACCTCCTACGTCTTTATTACTCTGCCAATGTCATCTGCTTTCAGCATGTTCACTGGGTAGTTTTCTTACCATAAACTTATTGAATATGTAGCTAAATATTGACTTAATACCAATATATAGTCTAAGTTCATTAACATACAAGAGCATAGCTTTTAATGCAATGATCACATTTAGATAACATGTTGGTTTCAGCTCAGTTTCTGAGTTAATTGCAATACGGAGCAGCAACTAGGCTGTGGCATGGTAATTCTTCCTTGTCATTAGCCTGGTTTCCAGTGTTTGAAAGCACAGCGAATGAAGCAGAACCAGGTGGATGATGAACGATTTGGTTAGGTAAGTAACAGATAATGTAGCTAAAAATGAAGAATGGGTAAAAACAAAATGAAGAGAAGAGCATCACCAAAAACAAACCGTTCATTATGCATTGTCATTGTGGTGACAGTGTCATGAAAAACAACACTAGGGTGATTTTTATGTGATTAAAATTTAAATTGTCTTGGAAAATAAATACATTTTACTCTCCGTATGAAGTCAGGATGGCTATTTTGGGAAGTAAGTGGAAATTCTAATGGAGTTTACATTTGAATTGATTTTAAAGAAAATTTAATCATTATTTTGTGAGTTGATAAAATCCTCACTACGCAAATTAATTATTGGAAGTTAATGCTAGGTTCATTATTCGACTGAATAATTTTAAGATATTAATTATTTAGCAACCTATTATTTTATTCAGTTACTATATGGATGAATTTGAAATAGGAAACTGACAATCAGAGAAACTCCAGTCAATAAATTTCAGCCCCATAGTAGGAACAACAATATGAAACAACCAGTAACCCCAGAGCTCCCAGGCACTAAACCACCAATCAAAGAGTACACATAGAGGGACCCGTGGCTCCCAGCTGCATATGTAGCAGGGGATAGCCTTGCTGGACATAAAAGTGAGGAGAGGCCCTTGGTCCTGAAAAGGCTCCATGCCCCAGTATAGGGGAATGCCAGGACAGGGAAGCGGAAGTGGGTGCGTTGGTGAGCAGGGTGAGGGGGGATGGGTTAGGGCGTTTACAGAGAGGAAACCAGGAAAGGGGATGGCATTTGAAAAGTAAATAAAGAAACTATCTAATAAAATGAAATAAAATAAATTTCAAACAAAGGAAGATTTTTCACTTTTTCCTCTAGAATCTATCCCATTATCATGGTTCATACAATATGTCAGTTGTTTGTAAATTCATAGAATTATCACAAATTATTTTGTGAGCTTTGATCACCACACAGTGAGTTTAGAGCCAGAAGGTGGAGAACAGGCACTGGCATGAGTGAAACTTACTTATGAGAGTTAGTTTCTTCAGGAATTTCTTTATACATTGCTTTGGTATTATGTAGCTTAAATATTTAAACATTGATGTTCTCATACTAGTTACTGGTTTTAGTTTAAATCATGACTATGTCTATTCCAAAGGTTTGATAAACAATATTTTCATTTAATTAAAACAAATATAAACTCTATATTAATTGTCCTTTGTAGTTTTCCAACTGCAGATTATTTAAAATTTCTTTATTTACACAGATCAGCTAAATATATTTTTAACCACTGGTTTCTTGACTATGTACATATGGCTATATAGTTATTACTTATATAACTTGTTTCAGATGATCTGAGATGGGATTAAAGCAACAAATGACCTACTCTTGAATGTCAGCTGGTCTTTTCTTTAAAAAAAAAGTGAAATAATTATATGTATTGATTCCAATCATAATCATGCTGAAGATAAAGGTACATGCAAATTATTTATTTTTGCACATCAGTACATAAAAATTTCCAAAAGCTGTTCTCTAGGCTTTCTGGCTTCTCACAGCAAGCCCCAGCTCTCTGCCTTTATTACAAGCTGTGCTGTATAATTCTATGCATCCTCTTGCCTAATCAAGTCCACCCATTTTAGGCTTGAGTTACTTCTGTGCTTTTACAAGACAAACACCACTAGATACAAACAAATTCCTTTTCAAAGAACACTTGCATTTTATCATAACAAGGAGAGAAAATTCAACTGAATAGATAACAAATGTTGATACTAGAGACAGAAGAAATAAACTGCAATAAAGAACTATTTGAACACTTAGAAAACCTGCATTAAAGTTCTGTTTTCTTTCTGGTTTGTTAATAACTAAAGATTTTAGGAAAGGCAAGAGAACATGCATTGTCAGTGAAATTTTACCTATTCAGAAGATTGGCAAACCATGACTGCTTTTACAAAATGAAAGTAAATGCAGTTGAAATGGGATTTTAAAAATGTATTATTTATGCAAAACAATCTCTTTTAGAAATTTGATTCAGTCCTTTTTTTGTAGTTTTTGAAGCGGGTTGATTTTAGAGTATCAAGAATAGTTATAGATACATGAAAACATTAATGCACAGTGTATTAAATTTGAGCAGATAAAAAATACATGGACTCAAAGGAAGAATAATTCTAAAATCTATATTGTTTCCTGGATCTTATATTCCTGGATTCTTATATTACCCTCTGAGTGTGTGATTCTTATACATATTTAAGAAGTCATCATTATATTGAAAGTTTGACAAAGCAAGCAATAAAATACTTCATAGACTGTAGCATTCATTTAGTAAGATCTAAGTAAATATTTTATCAGAAGTCTTTTTCCTGACCTTTGAATATATTTTATGACAATTTTCTGTTATGATAATTTTTCCTAAAGTATTATGTAACAAAATTTGTATAGAAATATATAAAATCGAGCAAGAGGATTAATTGTAGCATATAGTAGAGCAATGGCCTATTGTTTCCTGGAAAGAGAATCAAGTAAATCAAGAAACAACTGTAATAGCATTTAACATGGTTTGAAAATTGTCTCACCAGGTAATTGTCTATTCTACCTATCAACAAAATTACTTTTAAATGAATCTGAGGTTTTTTTTATATTCAATGTTATATAAACCAATAAAGAAAAATATAATGTTTTGTAAACATAAAACTTTATTAGAAAATCTGCAGTTGAGGCATACATTATCATTAAAATATACATTAATAAATACATGTCATTATTTTCCCTTTGATCATCATACATAATAACTGATTGTACTATGTTCTGTTAATTAGAGATAATTTACAATGCTATGGACTTAAAATGAGTTGTTAATTTCTTTACAAATGAAATTCAAATACAGCATTCATATTATAATAAAATACTCATATACATATTTGTTTATTTTTATTAATGAATAAACCATCTTTGAGTTATCCAGTCAGTTTGAAACAAGTTCACATATTCTGAATTTAGATTATATATTAAAAATTATTCAGGTCATTAAGTCTTATGTCCTGCATTATTATCCATTACCTAAAATGAGTAATAAATGTTTGCAAATTTAATCTGCCTGATACATATGTATTATTATTATTATATTTACTTATTTCTTCATTATTAAATCTATATCTATACAATTACATATTATATAGTATATTTATAAGTAACACATAAACAATAAATAAAGAATAATATTAAATATTATTTATTACTTATTAATAATGTTTTACAAGAATATCTTGAGGCAACAATAATCACCATGATTTATGTTGTCAAGAGGTTCAGTGAAGATTGACTTCTAATTTGCTAGATTTGATTTGCTATTGAGTAAAATTATATTCATTTTTCAACTTTAAGAAAAAGTACAAAAATTTCCAATATCATCGCTATGTATCTCTCCACTACATAATAACTGCATTACATTTACCATTATGAGCACTGAGTCAATGCACATTAGCTTGCTGGACCTCACCGATTTTTCCAGGATTGTATATAAGATAAAATTGATGAATATATATGAAAGCATGAATAATTGGCAGACAAATAAAGAGAAAAACAAGTCAGTTGCCTATTTCAAGTTTTTAGAATTTTCTTTATGTCTGTGTGTTGAGTTTAAGGCGCTTCTAATAAAATTGTTTTGAAAAGCTACATTTATCTATAAAACTTTATTTTTGTACTTGTCTTTCATATTTAACAGAAAAATTGATAGATTATAGCAAATTGGAGAAAATCTAATAAGTCGACAACAGTGCATTAAGGGAGTAGCGTATATAGAAACATGTTACCAACAGCAGAGGACTGCAGTTTGACAGAGGATAAAAATCTGAGCAATAACCAGGGGTGAGCACCAGCACAAAACAGCGTGCAACATACAAGCTGAGACAAATTGCTGCTGTTTTTGTTTGTGAACCCATTATTTTCTGTCCCAAATATTTCTGGGTAGTTCATGACTGAAAATTAGTTATAAAGCCTTTATAAAAAACGAGGCTATGAGTCTATTCTTGTATGATTAATGTATACATATGAAAATTAAATGTTTTAACATACTTTACCATCTTTCTGAAAATCTAAAATTAAACAATGTGTCATATTTGTTAATTAAATATAGCTAATTGTATCCTACTATATGCACATTGGTTGATTTATAAAATAAAGTCGAACTCACAGTAGGTAAACTTCATAACCATGCAGTTAATATAAACACATAAATACTTTGTCTCCTGGAGTGATTTATTAAAAGGGAAAGAGTTTAATGTCCTCAGATCAATTTTTATGAAATTCAGTGGAAAAGCATATTTACTTATATGAAATAGCGGGGAAGAAAAAATATGGTGAGAACAACTTAGAAAGAGCCCATTACTGGTTCAACACTCAGTTCCACTAAATAAGTCAAACGGATGCTGACAGTTTTCTACATACTGAATCAATAAAGTTATAACTTCGTGAACATTTTTGGATAATTTTCTATTGTGTTTGTGAGAAGCTTTCAAACTCACAAAAGCATAGATGATAAGAAGGATCATGGACCCTATCTTTTAACTGTTTACTACATTTCAAATAATTCTGGCTGTATGTCATAAGTGACAGTTAAGTTTTTAAAAATACTAACAACTAATAAGTAAGTTATGTAAAGGTATTTATATATTATGTCACTTTATATGTATATGTGCAAAATATATACAATATAAAATAGATATTTTCTTTTTAAAAGTTATTTATTTTTATTTTTTGTGTAATAGTATTTTGTCTGCATTTATGTCTGTGTGAGGGTGGCAAATCTTGGACTTATAGACATTGTGAACTGACATGTAGTTGCTGGGTTTTGAAACCAAGTCCTCTGAAACAGCATTCAGTGCTCTTACCTGCTGAGCCATCTTTCCAGCCCTGAAATAGATATTTTTCACATAGCTAAATACATTTTCTGCATACCTATTCTCCTCTATATGATGTACTTTATATTTTTATTTGCACTAAATTTAGAACATCAATTAGATTAACTATATAATACATACCAAAAAATTGATAGCAGACACTATTATTTGCCTGTTTCCAAATGCTGTAAAGAAGATAAGAAAGTGAGATGCAAGCTAATTGTGCTAAAGAAAGACATAATTCAGGCATATTTACAGGAACCAACCATCCTCTAATAAAAAAAAAAGAATTGCCATATACATCTGTATATTTAATATTATACCTTTGAATTTTGAAATGTACATTTTATTACTCGTGTGTTTTCTACACATGTTTTCTACGAGATCTAAAAAAAACAAATAGAATCTAAAATGATTTTGTATAAGCTTTTGGAAAGTAGAGTGTGTCTTGCAAAGTTCTCATTTTAACTAAATATACAAGATGGCCCAGTAAATAACAGTGCATCTCAGTGCTCATTCTGTTGTTCAACAATGTAATGAAAAAAAAACTTTTTTTAAATTGTGTACCCTTCATATTTAGTTTGTTAATTTTATAAAATTTGAGGGTGCTTTGTAGTCTTATTGTTGTAAAAGCTTTATAATTATCATGGGAACAAATATAAGAGTTGTCACTTTTACACTTTTTATTGTAATCTAAATATATCATTTGTAAACAGGTGTATACCCATCCTATTTTGTGCATGTGCATATATATATATATATATATATATATATATATATATACACATATATATATATTTCTATGTAAGATATAATATAAATACATATATAACATACATACACAAAATTATATATTTATACATTTTGTTTATAATAAATATATTATGGCCAGGCGTGGTGGCGCATGCCTGTAATACCAGCACTTGGGAGGCAGAGGCAGGCAGATTTCTGAGTTTGAGGCCAGCCTGGTCTATAGAGTGAGTTCCAGGACAGCCAGGACTACACTATTTAATATATGTATATATAAATGTTTACATAGACTAGAGTTCATTTAGTGCTGCTTGTATGTACACAATCTTAAGGCCAGCCACTTAGGATTAGAAAACCTCTCAAAGGTCTCATTCCTTTGGAAAACTGATTCTACCTTTCTTAGCAGCCATAATGTGGCAGTGAGTAAGCTTCTTTTTTTAATTTTATAAAATCACTTCACTGTCTATTTTTGGACAATTAACTAATAATTTTCTTAAGTTTTCTCGAGAAAATAGCCATGTCAGTCAAATTTAGTCCTTTAGGACTACAGGAAAATTTAAAGTTTACAATATAGGTGAAATTGAAAATTGGCATTTTCAGTAATTTCTGTTATGTATAAGACATTCCCTTTTTTATGTAACTAAGAGCTGAACTTGGGTTTAGCATGGGTTTAGTAAAACGGAATTGTACATACATGGTGGTGTATATCTTGGGTGATTAATGTAGTAAGCCATCCAGGAAGTGAATCCCCAATAAAATGCACATCCCTATAAATAAAACAAGACAAAATAAAAGCTATAGAAATGATGTAATAAGCACTATCTATATATTACTATTTAAATACCCATACATTTACATGCACACTGTAGCATCTTAAAATTACTTTTCTTGACTTCGTTTGAAAATTTTACATCTGTATAAGTATATCTGATTGCTGCAACCCCTTATTCTCTTAATCTCCATCCTGCCCCCTACGATTTTATATACCTACGATTTGGCCTACATGTCCCCTTCCCTTCCCTTTCAACATATATGTGTGCGTTTTGTTGCTGTAGTTTGTTTGTTCCTTTCTTGAGACTCACTGAGTTTAATCAGGATACTCATCATAAATGTGATGGTCTCCTTAGAGAGAAAATGAATGCTTTTCCCGATAATCAATCAACAGTCATAGGAATCCATGCTTGATACCTTATTCCTGCTTAAAACCTAATCCCAGAGGAGGTTTTAAACTTTCCAGGGGAATTTACTACAGTTGTTAAGCTAAATTGCCATGGTCCAAAGCTGTATCCTACACATTTGTTTCTTCCCATAGACAAAGATTACCCCACCCTTACTCAGAAAAACTCCCCTTTGACATGAGTGCTTGGGAAATCAAGGATGCTGTTGACTTTTCATTTCTGAATAGGACATATACGCCACCCTCTCTAAGTCTGATGGGATACAGCTGAATTGACAGCATTTAGAATGTATAAATGGGATGGCACAGACTTTCTTCTTTTTATTTGTTTTTTAATGTTAATTTTTTATTGGATATATTCTTTATTTACATATCAAATCCCCTTTCCAGTACCCCCTTCCTGGTAGTCCCTATCCCATCCTCTCTCCCTCTACTTCTTTGAGGATGTTCCTCCACCCACTCCCTCCGACCTCCCTGCTCCTGATTCCCCTACAATGGGGCCTCTATCAAGCCTTTATAGGACCATGGACCTCTTCTCCCATTGATGCCTGACAATGCTTTCTGTTCATGGTACAGACAATACAGGAATGTTTTCCCAGACTATGGACTACCTACAATGGATGAAAACAATACTAGGCTGTCATCTGTCCATCACATACCAGGGAGGAGTTCACAGGTCCTTGTCTCCCTTGCTGAACTATTGGATGTTGCAGAATTTATTTTTATATTCTGTCCAAGGTGAATTCATGGAATGCTTTTGCCCAACATAAAGCAGCATTTAACACTAAATTTTGGTATCATTAAGAGAACATAACTTTGTTGCAGGCTTATATATTCATGGGTATTTAAGACAAATTTCAACATTTTATATTATACAATTATTTATTAAGAATGGTTATTTTTATCATGATATTAAGATACTGAAAGAAATAATCTATAGCCAAGTGTTGACACTACATAGAACAATGCAACATAATCATTACTAGTGATATATGCTGATTAACTATTGAAGACAGTGTCAGATATGATCATGGAGGCTAAAGCACTCACCTTTCACTGTTACAAATTGGTAGTTCAGAGAAATGGTACTCTAAGCATTCTAGAATTCACTGTTTTTTTTAAATAGGTATTTGTACAAAGAAAAATTGGTGTTGAGAGCATACTATGTTACTTATAATTCAAATAAAAGATAGATTACATTGATTTTGAATTGAAAACTCTTACTGTAGAGTTTACTGCTTTAAATTTTCAATGTAGTGTTTGAAGTGTTTGAAAACTTTCTTGAATATTTTTGATAATTTCTTGACCTGTGATATCTTTAGATTCCTACCTTTTTCCTCATGGCAGATTCTAGCATCACGCTGGAAGCTATGATAATCACAGAATACTATGTGGTTTCTGTCATTACAAGTGGGTTTAAGAAATCTGATTCAATGCTCAAGTGAGTAAATTTCCATGCATGATCTACTTTATAACCTATGTTCTCAGAGTTTACTAAGATTAAGTCACAAAAAGCAAAGAATATGCCTGGCAGCGGTGGTGCACGCCTGTAATCCCAGCACTTGGGAGGCAGAGGCAGGTGGATTTCTGAGTTTGAGGCCAGCCTGGTCTACAGAGTGAGTTCCAGGACAGCCAGGGCTACACAGAGAAACCCTGTCTTGAAAAAACAAAAAAAAAGCAAATAATATGGTTGATAAATATGTACATATATACACACATGTATATATGTGTGTACCTATGCATGTAAGTAAGTATATATATAATGTATATATAGGCACATGTGCATGAATATATTTTTTTTTTTACAACTGAGGAATGAAAGCTTAGTTTTAAGAAAGGTGAATATCATATAGATGATGGATCTACTTTGTTGCTTATTTTCAAACTGACAAAAGCTAGAGTAGAGGAAACCAAAATGAGAATGACTCTATAAGATTTGTATGTAGGCAAGCCTTTTTGATAGTTCCTTGATTAATCACTAATGTGCAGGAGCTCAGGGTTTTACGGGTTTTGGCTCTCCTGTACTGATGGTCCTGGTGTGCAGAAGAAAGCCCTGCCTTGGCTTCCTTCATGAGGCACTTCACAATAGAAGGAAAATATAAGCCTTTACTGCCCTGGTTGATTTTGGTCACCATGGTTCTTTGTTTCTCTCTGTCTCTCTGTCTCTGTCTCTGTCTCTCTCCTTTCTTCACAGCTACTGAAACCATATCTAAGCCAATGATGCCATGTAAATTATATTTTGAAATATAAATTAAACCTACAATGCTTTTTAATTCTCACCTTTATCAAGTTTTTCATAGGACTATGTCCTGCAGAAACTTTGTGAACAAATAAGGTTTCCAGAAGGTGTCGGATGTAGTGGATACAATGGCAGAAGCAAGCCAAGCTGGAAAATGAACAAATTAATAGACAATTAACTGCTTTTCCAGAACCCACCTTGCCATATTATATGATTATTAAAATGTTTAGGTTTTAAGTTTTCTGAAAGGCATATATTATATACTGAGCACATGGTCCCCTCTATTTTCTTGCTCTGCTCTGCCACAGTAAATTCTTGGGCCCTGCAGTATAACTTATGATTTCATGTCATATACATACATGTGCATGTACACATACACATATATGTGTGTATGTGCATGTATATTACAAATCTTGACAAATCTTAGCAAATATTTTAATTTGTAAAGTGTATGAGAAAGTCTCATTAGCAAAAAAATTTTATTTAATGTTAATTAGCTATATGTGTTTACTTAAATTTTTCTAAACAATTAAAATTTTATTTCATAACAAAAATAACTAACACAAATTTATCAAAATCACTTCTGATGATACCAGAAATATCACATAATATCAACCATGAATTTTTCTCATATCCCTATGCCCCAGGAAGTGGCATAAATATAATAATTAACGATGTGTTCATGAGAAATTGGCCTGGAGATTGAAGCAGATAATGAACAAGTTTAAAAATAAAAAATGCCAATGTTGAGAATAGTTGACACATTGCAACATTCAAAATTACTTTTTAATTGTCTGTTTTTCCTTTTGCAGGTACTATTACATTGAGTTTGAGTTTTGTCTGCTATGCTTTTTTACTTCAGCCTGTATTTGATAGGTTCTGACTACTGGACATTACCACATTTTGTCTCTTTGTATAATTACTTCCCTGCACTTAAGGCTCCTCCTTTTGCCATTTTTATATAACTCCTATTTCATAAGTCTTTTAGGATGTTCAGTTTCCCTGGACAAACTTTTTAATAACACATTTAACTATTTTATTATAAGCGAAATGTAAAATATTTAAAAATCTGTATTTTATTTAAAGGATTTGATGGTGTTTTGCCTTAAAGAAGCTTTTCCGTTTCATGAGGTCTAAAGTATCTGTCATTGATCTTAAAGCCTGAACCACTGTTGTTCTGTTCACAAAATTTTTCCCTGTGCCAATCAATGAGTCTGAGGTTCTTTCCTCCTTTCTCTTCTGTTAGATTGTGGTATTCTGTAGAGGTCTTTCACCCACTTGGACATAATCTTGTTGCAAGGTGATGGATGTGGATTGGTTTTCATTCTCCTACCTACAGACCAGCACCATTTTCTGAAGATGCTTTCTTATTTTTTGCTTTATGTTTTTGGCTTCTTTGTCAAAGACCAAGTGACCATAGGTTTGTAGGTTTACTTCTGGGTCTTGGATTATATTCCACTGAACAAGCTGTCTTTCCACCAATACCATGTGGTTTTCATCGCTATTGTTCTGTAATACAGCTTGAGGTCAGGCATGGTGATTCCCACGGAAGTTCTTTTTGTTGAGAAATTTATTTTTGTCTATCCTTTGTTTTTTGTTTTTCCATATGAAGTTGATAATTGTTATTTCCATGTCTCTGAAGAATTATATTGGAATTTTAATGGGGATTGCAATGAAGCTGTAGATTGCTTTTGATAAGATGGCTATTTTCATTGTTAATCCTGCCAATCCATGAGCATGCAGATCTTTCTATCTTCTGAGGCCTTCAATTTCTTTTTTCAGAGATTTGAAGTTCTTGTTTTTCAGAACTTTCAATTGTTTGGCAAGAGTTACACAAAGACATTTTATACTATTTGTGGCTATTGTGAATATTTTTATCTTCTGAATACTTTTCAGCTTGTTTATCATTTATATAAAGGAAGTCCACTTATTTGTTTGAGTTAATTTATATCCCACCACATTGATGAATGTGTTTATCAGTTATAAAAATTCTCTAGTAGAATTTTGGGTGTTGCTTATTGTACTATTATATCATCTGGAAATAGTGAAACTTTGACTTCTTTTCCAATTTGTATTCCCTTGATCTAATTTTGTTGTCTAATTGCTCTAGCTAGAGGGCTGTTATCCAAAATAAGTAACTCAAGAAGTTAAACTCCAAAAAACTCCAAAAACACTATTAAAAATGGGGTACAGAGCTAAACAAAAATTCAAAACAGAAGAATCTCCAATGGCCAAGAAACATTGGAAGAAATGTTCAATGCCCTTAATCATCATGGAAATGCAAAATGAAACAACCCTGAGATTCCACCTTACACCAGTCAGAATGGCTAAGATCAAATACTCAGGTGACATCAGATCCTGGTAAGGATGTGGAAAAAAAGGAATATTTCTCCATGGCTGGTGAGATTGCAAATTGGAACAACCACTCTGGAAATCAATCTGGCAATTTGTCAGAAAATTGGAAATAGTACTACCTGAAGACCCAGCTATCACTCTTGGGCATAAAACGCTTCATCCTGGTTAGACTTAGGGCCCCGGGAAAAGAGAGGCTGTGGGGGCTGGGGAGCACCCTCTAGGCAGCAATGGGGAGGAGGAATATGATTAGGAACTGTGGGAGGGGAACTGAGGAGGGTCAACAACTGGATTTTAAATAACCAAAGTAATGCTAAAATATATTTCAAATAAACATGGATCAAAGATAATATACTTTAAGGTGTTCAGTAGAGTAAAATTTTAAACGTACCACTTATTTAATAGAGAACATGTAGTTTTTCATAGCAAGAGTTTATTTTATTTAAATAAATAAACTGGGTGTAGTAGTGACAGTAAAGAAAATAAAATATTTAAGAATTACCACATACTACTAAGCACTGGTTTGCAATAGAAGGCAAAATTCTCTAATATCTGATTCAGTCCAATTAGGGGGTGTCTTGATAATCACCAAGATATAAATCCTACACCCTTGAGAATATTTTGCTAAGCTGATCTTTAAAATGGTTTGTAAATTTTACAGGTAGACAAACTATTGATTGTTTTTCTGAGTAGGAAGCTTCCATCCTTCCTTATATTACTATGATAACTGGTCCTCAGGGGACGTTTTCCAGGGAAGCTCCAACTAGACTTCTCCAAGGGATATGTCCAATGTTTGTGGTACACTCCATAAAATGGTCTTCATTCAAGTTCTTTGAAGTGTCCAAAAGCAATCACAACAGCCTATATTAATGTAGTTTCCTTACTTCTGATCAGCAATTTTACCTAAGTATGTTATTCATCTTTACTTGTGACATTTTGAGAATACATGCCTTAGAATCTTGCACAGAATTTTCATAAGTCTCTGCCAGTCACTCAAGGCTAATTATTTTAAAAAAGGACTCCTATTACTACAATGGAATTAATTGTGGAAGCATAACATATTTGGTGCTTTGGAAAACATGTGGTACAGATGAACTTGTTACTAATATGTTATCAAACATGTTGTTTGTGGTTGAGAGTAGTAATCGCTGTCAGGCAGTTCATTTGTGACTAAAATTGTTCATTTCCCAATCTGTGCTGGATATTCAATATATGCTAGAATTCAGTCTTAAAATCCAAGTGTTGTTGTGTTCTCCTTCCAAGGTCCTATACTTTTGCTCTAAATTAATTAGATATTTAATTTAATTGGATAAAAAATGAAAAGGCTTATATTTCAAAGCTTCCATGACAAGGCTAACATTATCAAGAATCAATATCCCTTTGCTAAGAGCTATGGTAACCATTCATCTGTACCTACAGTGTACTAAACAGCTTCAAAGCACAGATCTCTATCATATGAACAGTTACCAGATTGACGAGTTGCAATCTAACTCACTAAATTTCCAAAGTGAAATAAATATATATGCAACGAGTTCACCTATCAAACCATTCAATTTATTTCAATGATTATATTTGTATAAACTATGCCATGTCAACAACTTACTTCTTCTATTTCTGGAGTTAAATTTAGGGGAAAAATTATCAAAACGATCACAGAAACATAGTATAAAAATAAGAAACTGTTTAAAAGGCAGCCAAACTGGTAAGGTTTATGAAAGTAAATGGGATGGCTACTCTGAGGGAGCAATATTGACAATATTGATATCATGCTTGAAATCTAGATATTAGAGGGGAAGCTGTGAGAATGAGAATGCTGCAACTGAACAACTTGCATGAAGAAATGCAGTGGGAGACAGGGCAAGAAGTTTAATAAGATGTAAACCAAAGTATGGAATTTGTTATCTACCACAGCACCCACAGGATCTCATTGTTCTTCCTTGATTAACTTGAGATATTTTTAAGTCACAGAACTTGAAGTTTGACCTTTTTTCTTAAACACATCTTTACACTTTATCTTAACCAAAGGCCTAGAAGCTGATATGTATCATTAATGTTGGCCATCAGCAATAGCATCTTGCGCATAGACACAGAGATGGGTCTGGTTCCTCTGAGAACAGAGATCAGCACAAAGACACAGCAGCTTGCCATCCTGCAGTGGTATAGGGTAGGGTTTCCCAGTCTTGTTTATGAAGAGCTTCTCCACACAGGGATGATGGGAAAACTTGACCAAGACAGTAGCCCCTCAGATGGCAGTGACTATCTGCCATTCTAGGACCACTTATAACAAAGACCAACATGGCTGTGGTAGTCTCCTGTAGCATCAAAAGCCTTGAACCTGGTCCCCTGGCCAGCCCAACTAGTCTTCTGCACTGGCATGATCATTTTTAAAGATGCTTCCAAGAAAAAGTCCCTCAAGAGGCATGGAGATCATGTAGATCTTCCATAGGGATTTGACTTTCATGTCCCTGAAGAGGTGACCCAGCGTGGTCACAGGAATGAACTCCTTGTCTTGATCCTTACCTCCAAGAGCCCCTCAGCTTTGACACTGGTCACTAAAACTGCTGCAGAATGCTCCAAGAGAGGGACAGAAACTCTTGAGTCTGCTTGCCCTCCTGATGCACCACAGTTATCCAAATTGGTTGTTTTCCAGAAAGGAAATTGATTTGTTTTTGAGACAAGGTCCTCTTGTAGCCTTGGCTGTGCTGATACTTATATAGATCAGGCTGTCCTCAAACTCACAGTACTGGGATTAATGTTTTTCTCCTTTATTCAAGACTCTTCAACTCCATTATACAAAATCTGTATGACTTAAAAATAGTCTACTATGAACTTAGAATGTTTACATTTTCCTGTGCTATGCTGCAGGGTTCCTATCTTCCTGATATTAGGAGGTGGCTCTGACTCAGCCACGCTTGTGATCAGAAGGTGAATACCTGATCCCTTGTAAGGTGATAAGAGCTAAGATGCATTCATCCAAAAGTTAGATGTACTTTAACTCCTGGTGCCCTTAACGTAATATGTAATTATAGAGAAATAGTCTCTTCTTTATTAGGACATCTGCCACCCTTGTGTCTCCCATATGTGTCACTTACTGTACCACAGGGTGGCGGGGCCATCTAGAGCTCTCCTTGACATCATATATGTATGAGCTCCTCAGGTAAAAAAGAAGGTATATTAGCAGAGGTCCTGAATACTCAGCCAAAAAGACCTGAAAATAGAAAGGAGATTTGGATTATAAAACATTTTATGAATATTTTAAGATTCACGAGCATTCATGAGCATCTATCAAATAAATGATCTGGTGAAATATTAACACATACTGATTTTTTAAAAACAGATTGACTGCTGCAAATAAATTTTTCTCAGAGTAATCCACTTAGAGCTAAGAAAAAAATAGATAATGTAGACATAATTTTAAATATGATTTAAAACAGCTATTTTATTGTAAAGAAATTGCAAATGAAAACATCCAAAGTTAGATTAATATGTCTCCTTACACGATCATTTGCCCAGTACCAAACTCTGTGCATCTCCACGCACTTCTGTATCATTGTACTAGTCACTATAAAGCAGTAAGTTTCACTTAAGGTTCCACATTGTCACTTTTAGGCACTTGTCCATCACACACACACACACACACACACACACACACACACACACACACATTGAAACTAGAAAAGCAATAGTGTTTTATCCTCTGATTTTGAACTTAGTTACAAATAGTCCAAAAATATCCTGTTTCTTCAGCAAATGCATTTAACTGTGTTTAGTTTTGCCCCATCCAATCTACATCACATATGAACTGCCCAATTCACAGAGAAGAGCATGGTGAAAGCATCTATTTTTCCTTTTTGTTGCATCCTTTCCTTCCTTCCCCCATACATTACCTTTATAAAATCAACTAACTTTACCATCATTAAAAGCAAACACTAAGCCTTGTCTAATTGAAATGTTATACCTTACAATACTTTTAAGTTTCAATTAGCCATAATCTGCATTTACTTAGAGTCTTAATGAAGAGATTTTCTTTATTATATTGTTCCATTGGCATGGCTGTTGAGGATTATCTTATTTAAATCAGTTGATCTAGATGCCCTTTACTTCAGTCTCTGCTCTGAAAGAACGGCCATCCAGAGATTTCCCTACCTGAGGATCCAACCCTTACACAGCCACCAACCCAGACACTATTGTGGATGCCAAGAAGCGCTTGCTGAATGGAGCCTGTAATATCTGTCTCCTGAGAGGCTCAGGAAGAGCTCTACAGATACAGAACCCCAATGGAGGAGTTAGGAGAATTACTGGAGGAGCTGAAGGGGTTTGGAACCCCATAGAAAGAACAACAATATCAACCAACCAGTCCCGCGTAAGCTTCCAGGGACTAAACCACCAACCAAGGAGTACACATGGAGAGAAGCATTGGTCCAGCTGAATATGTAGCAAAGGATGGCCCTGTCTGGCATCAAATGGAGGGGAGGCCCTTGGGCCTGTGAAGGCTTGATGCTCCAGTGTGCAGAAATGCTAGGGTGGTGGGGTGGGAGAGGCTGGGTGGCTGGGGAGCACCTCTGTGGAGGCAGGGGGATGGGGGGTTGGAGAGGAAACCAGAAATAGAGATAACATTTGAAATGTAAATATACAAAATAACCAATAAAAAGCAGAAAAAAGAAAGAAAGAAAAAGAGAATTGATCGAGAAAAGCCTAGCCTACCATGTACAATTCTGAATCTGAGACAAGGGGATCATGAGTTAGGGCCATCCTAGGGCCAGCCTAGACAAGAATAAAACTAAGTACTTGCATGAGTATATTATGACATAGGTATATAAATATGTATTATATATAAACATACATCTAGGTTTATAGAAGGGAATATGTAATATAATTACACACATACATATATTTTTGTGGTTTTAGTTATAATTCTGAATGTGAAAATGCATATAGCATGAGCAAAAAAGACCAGCAATAAGAAAAACTGTAAATCACATGCTTATTTTTCCAAAATAAATTCCACATAATAATTTACATTAATTTACAGCTTATGATGTGTCTCCTTATTGAAATGCAGACAGATAATTCTGCTTAGCCTGCTGGGTCTCATTTCTATGTCAGCATTCAGGAGGATGGGCCACGGAAGTTGTTATGAGTTTGGAGCCAGTATGAGACCCTATTTAAGAAAGTAATATGCACAGAGATAGAGAGAGAGAGAGAGAAAGAGAGAGAGAGAGAGAGAGAGAGAGAGAGAGAGAGAGAGAGACAGAGACAGAGACAGAGACAGAGACACAGAGAGAGAGAGACAGAGAGAGACAGAGACAGAGAGGGGGGATGAATAGAGAGACAATGAAATTATTAACTATTGTGAATGTCCCATAATAGGTTTTCTAATAATAGGACTCTTTGCTTTTTATTAAAAAAAATGTTTTAAAGGTAATTCCAATGCCATCTGATTTAACAAAGTCAAATTTTTAGCAAATTCTATATGATATATCCAGTATGAAAAAGGTTGTGAATAATAGTGAAATTTGATGAAAAGCCACTATAATTTAAGTTAATAAAATTTTATCAGATATTATGAATGAGGTTCCTCGGAATCAGAGGAAATTAAACTATTTTTCCCCTTTGTCATCTCTTAAATAAAATTCAGGATGGTATGCACACAGACATGAATACAATAAAAATGCCAATATTTTATCACCAATATTTCACATGCTGAAACATAACAGCTCAAATGGGAATGAGATGCGAATTGTAAATATTGAATAAACTAGACACTGGCACCAACTTTTGGACAGTGTCTCAAAATATTCATTTGAGGGCAAATGAAAGAAAAGATAAAAGATACTTTATTAAACTGAAAAAGGTATCAAAATTGTTTTATGATAAAAAAGCAAGAACTGCATAGATATACTACTGTGGTAGCTTATAAAAAGGAATGTGTATTCTGGTGAAAAATAAAAAGAGACCAGACGGGTGGTTATGCGTGCAGAATCCAAGCAAGTGATAAATATTCACAAAGTCTGGAAACTCCATTGCAAACAATAAGGACTAGATTTTATTTTGGATTCACAAATTGCACATAAATTCTAATTAATTTATTTTATATTTTGTTAATATGCTTTTTCCTTCAGGATTCTTCATATTACACATATGAAATAGTTTATTTCTTTCTTTCTTCTTTCCTTCCTTTCTTTTTTTCTTTTTGAACTTGTATTCCTTAAGGTAGAAAGTGGAAGTTCTTTTGAGCCTTTGGAATTTCTACGGCATCTTCATCTTAGTGAATTGTTTTCATTTAGTATCTGTAGAATATTGAATCTAGAGCCCCATGCTCCTAAAATCTGTATAGTTAAGTTTCATATATAAAACTTTCCAGTATCTGCATAGAAAGCCACCACCTTCTCTACAGTCTGGCATCTGGGTTACTTATATTTGGTGATACAGTCTACGTGCCATAGGAATCCTTGTGTCTTCTATTCTTTAAAAAGAGAAAGAAAACACATTTGTGTGTGTTTAGGTTCGATACAGTCATGTTATTTCTTGCTAGAGAGTATAAAGTTGATAGATGTTTGAACGTGTGGATTGAGTACCAGCAAGTAAGCAAGAGCACATGAGAGAGATATTTCCAGGAAAAAAAAAAACTAAAAAACATCAGTTATAAATTAGATAGGTTTTTCTTTGCTTAAACTTTCTTTAGTATATTTAAGGTTCTTTTTTTTCTACTTTTTTATTGGATATATTCTATATTTACATTTCATTTCCCTTTTTCTGGTTCCCTGCCCCCAACGTTTTTTTTGAAAGTTATCTTTACTTTTATTATTATTATGAAGTTGATACTTTGATTCCTTATTCTATATTTGACTTTACTTCTGAGAACAAATTAAATAGCCTACCTCAGAATAATTGGAAATCAACAATAAAAGCACTGTGGCATTAAACAGCTGTTCAACAAAGGACAGCTGTGATTTGAAATGTTTTTAGTTTCCCAAGAGTAAGATTACTGTGCATTAGTGAATACCATTTACTATGGTATTATATTAGACAAGCACTGCTTTCTTTTCTTTGTTTTAAGTCTAACTCTCATGTGAATAATCTACTATGTAAATCATCCACATGCACTAAGCAATTCCAACAAATCATAATAATGAGTTAGAAGCAAGATATTTCCAGGAATGAAAAGTTCTTGAGTCATTACAAACCTAGGTAAATTTGTTTTGTTGTTGTGGTGGTGGTGGTGGTGATGGTTATTGTGGTTATAGTTGTAAAAAAATTCTAGATAAGAAATTGATTATGGCTATGAAGCTCTGAAGATCATAAAAAATAACAACAGCCCAATTCTCAAGCTTTTTGGAAATGCATATTTAAAACACTGATGATATCTATCAAGACTGAATGTGTCCTTCAAAATAGTTGTCTCCATGGACAAAAAAAAAATCTAAGTGAGAAATTGCCTTGGTCATGGGTTTCAAGAAGAATTTCCAAAGTCATTAGTGCCACTATTTATCTGAAATAAGTTAAATGGTCTTATGGTTCAATTTCATCTTGGTTTCCAGAAATCATTAATATTTTTATATAGAAACCCCTGCATTTATCCAAATTGTATGTACATTAAAGTTGGGGATACTGTGATTCAAAGCAAGAGTAACAATATACCTTAAAACATGGACTTATATGATATTCAAATAGCAGGACTAACTTCTTGTGCTTAAATATGTTTTTCTCTCTGTGCTTAAGGAAAAAAAGGGAAAGATAGACAATTTAAATATTGTAAAATATCAAATGTAGGGTTAGTGAAGATTTTTTTCCCAATCTGTGGGTTGCCAATTTTCTTATTTATGGTGTCCCTTGTCTTACAGAAGCTTCTGAGTTTCATGAGGTCCCATTTATCATATCCAACATATATAATGAACTCAAGTTTACTTACAAAATGCAAAATAACACCATTAAAAAAATGAGGTCTAGAGCTAAACAGAGAATTCTCAACCAAGGAATATTGAATGACTGAGAACCACTTTTTAAAAATAGTTCAGCATTCTTAGTCATCAGGGAAAAGCAAATCAAAATGACATTGAAATGGCTAAGATCCAAAAGTGCTAAGATCCTCACATGCTAGTGAGGATGTGGAGAAAGAGGAACACTCTTCTATTGCTGGTGGGATTTCACACCAGCACAACCACTCTGGAAATAAATCTGGTGGTTACTCAGAAAAGTGGAAATAGTCCTATCAGAAGAGAATAGAACTTGGAAGCAGGAGAGAAGCACAGAGGGCGAGGATAATGAAGGGAAATATGCAGCTTCTGTGGGTGGGAGTTGGTGGTACATACTATAAAGCCCCAGAAACCTTTGAGATGAGAGATTCTCCAAAGTCAATAGGGGTGTTCTTAGCCAAAATGCCCAACAAAGGGGAGAGAGAACTTTAAGAATTCTCCACCAATAGATAGACAGGCCCCCAAGTGGAGGGATGCTTTACCAACACACAGTCAAAATTTCTGACTCGGAATTGTTCCTGTCTAAAATAACTGCATGACTAAAATGGAGAAAAGACTGAAAACAAAGGAGGTGCAGTGACTGTGCCCTGCTAAACCTGGGACCCATTTCATGGGGGTGGGGACACCAAGGCCTGATATTATGTGTATGAACTAATTTAAGGGTCAAGATACAACACTTTAATCATGTCTTCAAGAAAATGTTGTTAAATCTCCCTGCACTGAAGCTCAACAATTTTCACATGAGAAGGAGAAATTCATTTCAAATCATACACTCAGGAAGGAACTGTGTGAATATTTTAAAAAATTTAAGAGGGTCCCAAATAATTAATTATATACACATTTAATAGCACCCAATAACAAATAATTGAAGATCATCAGATTTCCAGTGACATTCAGTGTAGGTATGTAAAATAAGTTGATAACAATTAAATAAAACCTAGTATTCTTCAGGTAATAAACGGGGTTACTCCCAAGGGAACAAGATTTAGAGAAAAGTAAATATTTTCTCCAAACCTATGTTGTCCCATATAAAGCAATCTCTAAATATAAGAAATAAATTGCAAAAGAAAAGATAAGTTGCTTTATAATGTATTAACTTCTGACCCCTCAGAATTGGTATGACCGAGTAGCACCTTTGTGGTGACTAAAAATAATTTTGTATTTTAAATTGTGTAGCCCAATCTAGAATATATGCTAGAGATAAGTAACTTAGAACTATGAATACAAACACAGAGATAAATGCAAAAATGATAAAAATTAGTATTTTTAGA
This sequence comes from Apodemus agrarius, assembly GCA_964023405.1. Classification (NCBI taxonomy): domain Eukaryota; kingdom Metazoa; phylum Chordata; class Mammalia; order Rodentia; family Muridae; genus Apodemus; species Apodemus agrarius. Next base: position 24,411,590 of record OZ030016.1, on the reverse strand, counting down.
TAACATTGAGTGGTAAAAATAGGTTAATATTTTAAGCATTCATCAAAGTCATTTAGTGAAGAAGAAATGTTTTCATTACTTGTTGGCCACTAATATTTCATATAAGGTGTAAGTCAAACTATAATTTTGTTACATCTAACAATTTCTATTGACTGTACAAAATGACTTATTGTCCCTGTGCATTTGAATATTTTATAAATGTATAAAATGTTACATGGAATAAAAGATGTCCATTGTACAATTTAGTAGACACAAAGTAGGTGAAGTCGCAATATCATTTTTTTAGCTTTTAGTTGACTGACCCATTTAGGGCAAAAGAGTGTGTGAATCATAATGCTGATTTCAAAGTGCTAACCAATTTCCAGAGCCCTCTTTGTTGCATAGATGATTTTTTCTAAAATAAGTATAATTCTCTAGTACAGTTATCAAATAATTCTCCTTCACTGCTTCTCCTCTTCATTGCTTATCCAGCTAGTACAGTTGGAAGCTTTTAATGAACTCATGACTGATGTCTCTTACCTTGACACAATCTCTAAGAAGATGCTTATTCTTCATTGTAAGTTTGCTCAAAGAATCATAGAATACTTGACTCTTTCTAGGTCAGATCTTCCTATCTAAAATATCTTTAACTAAGCAATCCTTAAGCTCCATATTAAATATTATATTTTTTACAAATGCATGCATCAGTAGTGTCACCTTAGCATTCCTATGTTTCAGAAGAATTAATATTATTTTAAATTCAATTTTTAGTCTAACAATTTAGTACTCAAAGGCTCCAGAGTGTTTGGAAACTAAAACAAGTTTATAATACCAAAGACCACACTCTAATAACCCCACTATAAAGTACCTCATTACTAAATATGGAATGGAAATATATCTTAAAATTAACTTGGAAAGGTAATAGATTAATCAATATAAACAAAAACATATGACTTAGAGAACGTTTTAACATATAATTGAACATTCATGTTTATTACTATTTTTAACGTACTCATTTGTTAATTTAATGTCTGTGGGTGTTTTGTCTATATGCATGTCTTTACAGCATAGGCATGCAGTGCCGGTGAAGATCTGAAGAAGGTAATGGGAGTGAGAATAATGAGAAGTCAGGTGTGTTCTGAGAATTGAACCAGGAGCCTTTGCCAGCTTTAAGTGCCGAGCTGTCTCTCCAGTCCCCATATTTATCAATTTTAAAATTGATTGTATAAGCAAACTGCTCAAAACATTATGAATGATTAAACTATTTTAGAGGCAATAAAGCAAGTTCCATTTGAATGGAAAAAACTGGAAATAAAAACATTACAAATATACATTATACTGTAGCACAAACCACAAATGTTCATTTTTTAAGAGAATACATAAATGATGCCTACTGTGAAATAAAAACAATGATGAGAAGGCTGCATTTTCTGCTTATCATTGCAAGAATTGCTTATCACCTTTAATTTTTCTTTGCACTAAGAGATCTATGGAGTTTACTCTTGGCTGCTGGAACTTTTCTATTAATTGATTGCATTGGTCATAAGTAATTCGATCTCTTGAAGTGGTTTCAAGAACTTTTCCCCTTCATTTCCTTTGGTGTAGTCCTCCTGTTTCTATAACATTAAACTCAAAGGTAGCAGTTATAAGAACTACAATTGCTACTCTCCCAAAATAAAGAAGGCAAGAGAATGTACCCATTAGCCTAAAGCTAGAGCAATGCCACTCAATAAAATAAGACCCCTCTTTTTCAATAGAATGATATGACAAAAAATTGCTTTCTTTCTTTACACCACAAAGACCTAGTGTTTCAATAAAACTTTGTCCAATGATTTTTGGTATAATTATAGTAGAGTTTTACATATCTATGAAGAAGTTCATTTGAAATGTGTTTTTCAATCACATATGTGTATATAATTATGTAATTATTTTGGACCTCCTTGAATGTTTATAGCTCTTTATAAAATCTTCACAGAGTTCCTTCCTGAGTATATTATTGAAATGAATTTCTTCTCATTATGCAAAAAAGTCTTTAGTTTGGGTGCAAGAGAATTTAACAGGCGCATTTGCAGTACTGAATTTCAATATAAAGCGAATTAACCCAATCACAAAAGAATACATATGAAATGCAATCACTGATAAGTGGATATTAAAGATCCCAGATGCTCTGAATACTCAAGGCACAATTAAAAAATCAAAAGATTCCCAAGAAGAAGGAAGCAGAGGACACTGGTCCTGAAAAGACTGGTTCCAGTTTTGCAGGAGAGTACCAGAAAAGAGAAAGGGTTGGGGGAGGTGATTGGGGAATGGGCGGGGGGGGGGGCAGTGGGGGGGGAAGAGGACTTATGGGACATATGGTGAGGTGGGAACTGGGAAAGGGGAAAGCCTTTGGAATGTAAACAAAGAATATAGAAAATTTTTAAAAAGTTCATTTACCAAAAAAAAAAAAAAAAAAAAAAAAAAAAAGCCTTCCCTCAGCTTTTCTTCCCACCATTCCTGCAGGGAAGTTCAAGGTAGAAGGAAACCCAGAGGGAGGCAGACCAAAGGTCATTTATTCGGTTGATACTTTGAAAATGTTGCATCGGGAAGTTATATTTCAGGACAAAAAAAAATGTAGTTGGCAAAAAAGATCAGGCTAATTTACCTAAGTAGAGCACTGGGTTCAATTTTTATCACTTAAAAAAAATAAAGCCTAAAATATAAACATGAAATTTAAAACAGTAGATTACAAGTCCTAAACTCCAACGGAAACTTACTGTGGTCCACCCAACTTGTTGACCCAAATCTGTAAAATAGAGTGTGATAATCGAAGAAGCTGCCACACTTTGGACTGTGATGTAGTCCTTCAAATATGGGCCACCTAAAAGTAAAAGCAATGAGGAAGTAAAATTTAAATATCATTACATGACACAATGACAAAGAGTTTCTTAATATGAAACAGGTAAATACTTAGAATTAGTTTTGAGCAATCATTATATTATATATCAACTCATTCTTTGCTAACTTATTATCTAACAACAAGGAGAAAACATGACCTGCAAAGCAATTTAAAATCAAAACAATCAATATTACTATGACAGTCATACCTAAGATCATAGAATGTTTGTAAGATCAAAAATTTGGATGTTTTTGTGCCTTTTTGGGATTTGTATGGTTATTGGCTTTTTTAAAGGGGAAATAAATTTGTATTCTTCTATTATCTTTGAAAACTTACAGAAATAAAACATTGGAACATTTCTTGTCAATATAATCTTACCAGTACGACATTCTGGAGAGAAACCAGATACATAATAAATCATACAAATACCTCTCTCTCCTCCCTCTCCCTCTCCCTCTCCCTCTTCCTCTCCCTCTCTCTCTCTCTCTCCTCCTCCTCTGTATCTTTCTCCCTGTATTTGTGTCTAGGGAGATGTATATATTTGTGCATACTGTTGGACATGTATGGGTGGAAGACAGAAGTTTTCCTCAGTATTATCCTTTTGTTTTCCTTCTCTTTTTAAATTCCTATGTTCTCCTGATAATACCACCCTTAGCCAGTCCCCACTTGCCCCAAGTCTTCCTCTACTGTGACTAGAAAAGATGAAAATTTGCATAACAAATACTCTTGTCTCTGAGTCATTTTCCCTTTAATCACTCATTCCACTCTCTAATTTAGGAATAAAGAGTTCTGTCCTTTGCCTTCCCAGAAAATGTCTTTATTTAAAGGAAGAAAAGTATACAGAGACAGTGTGCAAGCCAAGACAACGGGCCTGCCACCTTTGTAGATCATGCTTTTTCTATTTGAGAGCCCATGATTTCCTACCCGAAGAAGCTCAAAACAAGCCGGTCTTCAGATTTTTGCTCTAAACAATGGGCTAGATTCAGGAATACACCCTACTTATAGGTATTTGGCATGGATTACATATGTGGGGTGTTTTCCATATTGGTAGTTATGAAAATCAAAACATTTATATCCCTGTTTCAGTTTCCAATAGGGCATTTCAACAATTTTCATTACTGGAAATTCAAGTCTATGTACTAGAACACTGGGGAGCAGTAACATAGTAAAATAGGCATGGATAAAAGAAACAGCATTCATTTATTTCTGTGTCATTGTGTGCACGACATTGCTATCTCTTTTCTGACTCTCAGAAGATAGGTGGTCTCCTGATTGCTTTACTCAACAGATTGTCTGCGGGAGAGAACTTGGCAGCTTGGAGGCTTGGCCTCAAGGTTCTTGACTTTCTCTTTTCTCCTTCACATGGTCTGTTTATTCTACTAAAAGGAAGCAAATTATTGGCTCACAGTGGAGTGCCTGGGATCCTGTGCATATAAGATCAATCATGTGCTAATGGACCCTAGCAGAAGGGATAAGTCTAGCCTTAGTCAACAAACTACAACCAGTTCAAAGACCCACTGGGCAAATGAATATTTGCTCTTTAGCACACAGAAATTATATTGAGTTTTGTTTTCAGCAATATCTGTTGGGTGAGGAAATTAAAATTATAATTTCATGAGGCAAATTTACAGTACAAATTTGCTCAGACACCTATCCCTCTTTTATAGTAGTACTTGTAGCTATTATAGATGCATAAGTAAAATGTTGAATGTATAACATAATCTGATTTCACACTTTTAAAAATTGATAGCCTAATGGGACTGCATGATGGCTCAGCCATTACAAAATCTGGCTGCTTTTCTGACAGACCCAAGTATGGATTCAACACTCGTGTTGAAGAAAACCATCTGTAATTTTAACTCCAGGAGATCCTTTTCCCTCATTTGGCTTCTACAGATTTCTGCAGAAACATATCACACACACATATACATGCACACTCATACACACTCATATACACACTCACATACACACACACACACACACACACACACACAGGATAAAATAAATATTTAATGAATTTGTTGTCTTTTGTTGTAGTTTGGAACATAACAATCAATGTACCATAAGTAGTTTATGTAGAAAAGTCAACTAAAACCTGAGGTAAAGGAAATTTATTTTCACAATACACTGCTAACTTGAATTAAATAATTCACACTCTCTCCCCCAAAAAGTAACTACTCAAATTTATATCCAAACATATACTTAGAAGTTTGATTTGGTTCAACCCTCTTCCTGATCCCAAATGTGCTGGCAGATAAATCCTTTAGTCCCTTTGAGTATGCAATAAGTGGACATTCTATTTGACACTGATGCTTGTGACACTTTCACAGAGTTATTTTTGTGTTAGGACTTTGTTCAAGTAATGCAATCATTTCATTTATTATAAGTCATACATGGTGGAGATCCACAGAAACAAGACAATGCTTTTGTTTTCTAGGCTCAGTTAGGAGGAATTTGGCTTGAAAATCATGATGATTCATTTTATACTAAAATTACATGAACTATAGTTCATAATAATAGATCCCTATCATATTAGCATACATGTTTGCAAGAATATGTGTGTGTGTTTGTGTGTGTGTGTGTGTGTGTGTATGTGTGTGTGTGTGTGCACGCGCGCGCATGTGCATAAACTATCATTCAAATTGTTTTCTGAGAAATAGGAATTCGGCTTAAATTCTAGTGAAATTTTAGACTGATGAATATTAGCAAAGGAAGAAAAATTCAATATATGTGAAGTTGGCAACTCCTTAATAGATGCTTCATACAAAACACAACTAAATTTTTAAAAATACATTCTACAAACCTTGCAAAAATCCAATTCAATCTACAGCTCTCCTATAAACAGAAGGTTTTAAATGTTAGGTCCAGGTGGTGCAATATCAGTAGCATTAGTTCTTAAGTAAGACTTATTTTAACGTTTATATATTTATCTGTTGAAATTCTAGTTTTATTACTTCTATTAGAGAATGTTGCATTTTTCTAAATTTCATTAGTTTTTCTCTGCCTTATTGTAGTACTCTATTTATGAAATCAAAATGGATTTTTCAAAAATTGTGTTGAATGATAAAGGGGACAAGCACTGTAGTGTTAGATTGAAATGAAATAGTTTTATTCACATTCACTAAGTAATAAATGATAGCTATTGAGTTCTGAGGACAGATTTTACATTAAATGAATTGATTGGTTGAAATTGGTCTTACCATATTCTAGTTGTAGGCCGATTCGAGAAGGGTACCATTTTGGACCTATAGAGTGAAAAATAACATTTAATCATTAGTAAAAGTAGAGACTTTGCTTTAAAATATAGATGGAAGACAGTATCCTTATGGTAAAGTAAAGAAAACACACACTCACTATAAAATAGACACAGTAGTTCCCATTGGAAGAGTGCTGAGTAGCAGTGGTAGGTGGGTGGTGTATCTGTGACTTGGTGCTCAGGTTATGAGCATGTACCAATCCTTGTGGTCCCCGAGAGTCAAACTAGATAGTATAATTAATTCTTCAATAATAATTTATAGATATTTGTGTAAAATGATGACATTTTATTTCACTGGTAATTTCTCTATCTTTGGCACCGGAAAATAATTCCTCTCTTTAGGAGTAAGTACTCTGTCAGAGTAACACCTACAGTGTTAGACTCTCCACCAGAGTATTATCTATAGAAGTGAAAAGCTCCATTAGAATGATATGAATGATTGACTTGGAATATTGTGAATATATTAGTAATTGTAGGAATATACATTTAAATTTCTTTTCCAATGACCTATACAAATAGATAGAATAATACTTTATTTAAAAAAATCCATAAGATTTTAATAACATATTGTCATATTAAAATGATTCCCAAAATGAAAGATAATCTGTTTCTGCTAAATTAAATTATATACAATTCTATTAGATGTCTATTGAAGTAAATGCTAAACAATTCTACCTAATGTGTAATGACAGATTAAATATAAGTGTATTTTCAAAGAAATTCTTCCATTATTGATTCCCCCCAAATACATTTTAATTATTACTAACAGTGAGAACAATTGGGGCACGAAATTACAATTCCATCTTCCTGGAGGCTTGCCCAGAATTAGAAGTGCAAGGCCAGCCTGAGCTATAAAGCACCATACTGAGTTATTAAAGTAAATACATTTAAAAATAAAATGTTTTAATAATTAGAAATGAAATAAAAGAATGAATTTACATCAAAAGGTAACTTGTGTATGAATATTATCATCTGGAAAATCCTAAGAAAAAAATTCTGATAAACTAATGGGTACTATGGCTTGATCATATGGCATCTATGGATGATGATATTTATGAAGATTACACACAAATACTGTGACATCATTTTAGGATATGCTCCAGATAAAGGCATCATTTTTATCCTATGTATTACTTACCATACTTACAACTTACATAGTCATTTAAAGTTTTGATTTGTAAGCTACCACTATTTATTGAAAACTATAAAGAGAGTTTTGCTGCAGTGTGACCTTCAGGCAAAAAAAAAATATGATGTAACAAAATGTCACAGACAAGTCAACAGTTTAATTGAGCATGTGAGGTCAATTGATACTGAAGCAAGAACAAGCAATTTGATTAGCATTTCACTGACAGCAATTGAGCCCCTATGAAAGTTGTACAAAAGTAATCAGGGTCTGTTTATTTTAATAATATTAACTGAAGACAACACTTTCTAAAACAAGTTTTAATGCTGTCTTAGATGAAAATGCAAAAGCAAAAATAACTGTTGTTCTAAACATTTACATATATGTGTGTATGTATATATGTACATATGTATATAAAAATGTATACAAATTTATGTATATGTATATATACAGACACATACACATATGCACATACACATGCACATATACAAATATATGTACATATATGAGCACATACACAGATATGTATATACACAAATATATACAACCATATACATATATACATAAATATATACATATATGTATATATTAATTATAGCAAGAAATCAGTTTATAATTTCTTTTTCAACTCATATGAACATTGTGTATGTGTGTTTATATAAGGGAGTTCAGCTATATATCAGTTCTTAACTGTTTAAATAGCTTGTAGATCCAATGCTGATATTGGATAATGGTGTCACAGTTAAATTATTACTATAATAGTTACCCCAAAGATAATGGCATTGTATCATTTGCAAGAGTAAACTCGCTTTATATAATAGCTATTGTATTTGGACCACATTTTAAAAATCTTCCCTAACATTATTCAACAACACTGTGAAAAACAAGGAAACTTGTCACAAGTTAAATACAATTCATTACATTACTCATCCTTGATGATTCACTAGGCAAGTAAAGATAAGCAGTGTCAATGTACTTATAACATTGTAACATCATTCTAAAAAGTCAATGTATATGGAAAATCAAACTGTATAGACAGACAAATTATAATAATATAAAGTACCCATTTTATTTTGAAATTGTATCAGAAATGATATAGCCTAAAACAGCATTTGTCCAATAACACAGACTAATTCATCATTCACAACTAGGAAATGATCAAAGGCAGGAGAGCGCCAGCAGTACTTAAACGCTGTTTAATTGCAAACACTTGAGCAAACAATGGGTCATCCTCCTTATGTGTCTTTTATGCTGTAAAAAGAATTATAATGAATAATGTAATGTTAGAATTAAATAGTGCAGGATACCTTTTCAATCTATGAGTAAACTTGACTTACTGTACGGTATCTTTCTAGATTGAATCAAAATAATTGGAAATATGATTGAAAACTCATTGTGAACTTGACAGTTGCCAGGTGGATTTCCAATGATATCCTATTCAAGGTTCACTTTCTAAGACTACCAAGTAAATTGAGAGCATAAAGAAAGTGTGTTAGCAGAGACTCAGCATTATAAAGGGGAGACATTTTTCTAAAAACACGTTATAATAGACACATTGTGATCATATTAAATAAAAGTACATATGAGCTCCACACCTGCTTCTAGGTTTCAGAATTTACAGAGAAATAAAAATGAGACTATTCATAGAAAACATGAAACATGATAATTAGTGGTAGATTTACGAGATTTTTTTTTGAAATGGAGCATGTATTCATCTGAAAGAGGAATGCTTAGAAGTGAAAGCAATGCCAAAACCATCTCTCAAAATGTAAAATAAACTGAATAGTTATTTAAGAGAATAGCTAGTAGCTTAATTGGAGGAATGTGGATTTTTTATACATGGTGAGCATGTTTTTATACTGAAAAGAGTAGCAATTAGATTTTTGTCATTGATTCATATCACACACATGTTTGATTTAATATGCAGTAACTTTGTAGATTAAATCAAAATAATTGGAAATCTGATTGAAAACTCATTGTGAACTTGACAGTTGGCAGGTACATTTCAGATGATGCCCTATTCAAGATAATCTTTCGAAGGCAACCAGGTAAACTGGGAGCATAGAGTAAGTGTGTTAGCAGAGACTCAGCAGGCTGAAGAAAAGTGAAAATAGATATATTCTTCTCAAATTAAAGTGTATATGTGCACCACACATACATGCATATATATATATATACACACACACACACATACACATTCACATACACATACATATATACAAACATGTGTATACATGCATATATGTGTACATCATATAAATATACGCATACACATGTGTGTGTGTGTGTGTGTGTGTGTGTGTGTGTGTGTGTGTATTTTTTTTTCTTGGTTGTCAACTCTAGGAAACCATTAGGTTGGCCTGGCCTAGATGCCTTGAAAGATATATGTCATAGATTTCTCAAGTTATAGTTTACGACTCCTGAGGTACAATGTACATTCAAGCTCCTGAGAGAAAGATGTACTCCTTTAGTCAGTGAAATATTCAAGCTCCTTTGTGTTTCTCTGTATGTTCCCTTACTAGTCAAGTTACCACAAAAGCTTTACAGGACAACTATTCTTAGACATTACTCTTGTTTACGATGTGTATCTGCAAACATTATTGTATCCTGGCAACTACAACTGTTTCAATCCAGATAGTTGTCATTATATTCTGTAACTTAACAACCCAATAAAAAAAATAAGGTATAGAACTAAGCTGAGAATTCACAAGGGAGGACTCTCTAATGGCTGAGAAACACCTAAAGAAATGTTCAAGTCTTTAGTTATCAGAGCAATACAAATCAAAATTACCCTGAAATTCCACCATACACCAATCAGAATGGATAAGCTCGATACCTCAGGTGACAACACATGTTGGTGAGGATGTGGAGAAAGAGGAACACTCCTCCATTGCTTGGTGGAATTGCAAAATTGTACAACCACTCTGGAAATCAATCTGGAGGTTCCTCAGAAAATTGGAAATAGATCTACCTGAATATCCAGCTATACCACTCTTTGGAATATACCCAAAAGATGCCCCACCATGCCACAGGGGCACATGTTCCACTATGATCATAGCAGCCTTGCTTGTGATAGCCAGAAGCTGGAAATAACCCACATGTCCCACAACATAAGAATGGATACAAAAAAATGTGGTTCATTTACACAATGGGATACTACTCAGCTATTAAGAACAAGGACATCCTGAGTTTTGCAGGCAAATGGATGGAAGTAGAAAATGCTATCCAGCGTGAGATAACTTAGACCCAAAAGGACATGCATGGTATGTACTCACTAATAAGTGAATATTAGCCCAAAAATACAAGTGTCCAATATACAGCCTACAGAACTGAAAAAGTTCAACAAGGTGAAGGGCCCATATGAGGGTGCATCAGTCCCACTTGGAAGAGAGAAAAAAACAACCACAAGGGAGGAGGGGAGTACCTGGGCAGGAAAGGGGATTTGGGGGTGTACATGACCTGTTATTGGGTGTGGGAAAAGGACTTAAATCCCTGAGAGCCAGCACAAAGAACAGAAACATGCAACCTTGGGATATAGACTGGGGGGACCCTCTAGATTGTGCCAGACACCTGGGAAGTGAGAAACTCTAGGGGTTTAAAGGGAGGACCTTAGGTAAAATACCCTACATTGGAGAGAGGGAACTTCTAGAGCCCACCTCCACCAGAAAGATAGGGCATTAAGTGAGGGATGGGGTTGCCATCCCACAGTCAAAACTCTGACCACTATTTATTCTTGTCTGAAAGAACTGTTGAGATGGAAATGGAGAGAAGCCTGAGAAAAAGAAGGTCTAGCAACAGGCCCAAAGTAGGATCCAACTCAAGGGGAGGCCCCAAGACATGTCACTATTACTGAGGCTGTGGAACATTCACAAAAAGAGACCTAGCATGACTGCCTACCAAAAGACACAACAAGCAGCTGAAAGAGTCAGATGCAGATATTTGCACCCAACCAATGGACAGAAGCTGCTGACCCCTGTGGTTGAATTAGAGGCAACCTGGAAGAAACTGTAGGAGGACCAGCAATCTCAATTTACCTGGACCCCTGAGATTTTTCAGGTACTGGGACACCAAACAGGAAGCCTCCAACACATATACAGCAGAGGACTGCTGGGTCTGGACTCAGTCATAGGAGATGAATTAA